>LPNX010117173.1:188208-204699 GCA_001517045.1 Pseudotsuga menziesii | reverse complement strand
AATGATTTGCAAGTAGATGGAGCCCTTTGTTGTCTCCTCCAAGCTCTCACAAATCCTCTTCAAGCTCTCCAAGTTCCAACTTTGCTCCAACACCAAGCTATCCAAGCTCTCACCAATCCTCTTCAAGCTCTCCACTTCAACTCAAAGATGAAACAATGAGGAAGAAGAGGGAGAGATTGGGCTTTATCTCCCCTCTCTAACCCTAAGAAAGCCCTAGGGCCCACCCACAAAGCCAAATTAGAAAAAAAAAATCAAAAAAAAGAAAAACAAAAGTGAAGTTGCGACCATCTCGCCGTGCGCGCGGTTCCGAGCTTTAGGGTGCGCGACCTCTGATATTCCGGCGCGCGGTTCCTCATCGAATTGCCAAAAACGAACTGCAAAATCCAGGAATCATGTTTTCCTTCATCAGTTCCCGGTTCGGGTTTTCCGGTGCGCGGTTCCGAGCACGCTTCGGGGGCGAACTCGCTCGGAGCGAGGTTCCGGGGTCGGATCCGTGGGGGGGGGGCGGACGCTTCGACAACCCTGCTTAGAAGTAAAGGAAAAGAACAAATAAATATTTCTCAATTTGGTGCATCATCTTCTCAAGAATTTCATAGCATTCGAGATTTTGGGTGGGAAACAAATTTTGAAAGGTCCTTGTTGAAACCAAAATCTAAATCTAATTTTAAGGAAACTGAAATTAATCCTAGCAAGTTAGAATCATATGTGCTTGATTCTCTTAGGCAAAACCTTCAAAACTCTGTGAAAACTAAAAAAGAAACCCTGTTGTTCAAAACTTACAGCCTTATAGCCCACCAACTGTTCAAACCCCTCCACCTTTTCAAGCTCCTCCTTGTGTTCCAAATCCACCTACACGAATGGTTGCTAGGTTTGCTCCATTAGCCTTGCTTGCTATATTGCATGACCTTCCTCAAAATTATGCCCAAAATATTGCCTTCTATTATGGGGATGGAAATTTCACAGCAAGATAGTGTGTTGATAGATTTGATGATTTTGCGGACTTGGAGATGGCTGATGATGATGATGTTAATATGAGGTTGTTTGCACTAAGTTTGTCAGGAGAGGCAAAGAAATAGTTTAAAGATTTACCTGCTAGGTCCATTGCCACATTTGATGAAGCTTTCCAAACTTCATTCTTAGAAAGATGGGATGATAAGAAAAGTCCTTTGTAGGTGCTTTCTCAATATAATAATCTTAAGAAAGGAGGTTTTGAATCTGTCCATGAGTTTTCCAATCGATTTATGAGGGTGTATAACTCTATTCCTGCTGATATTAAACCCCTTGTAGGCGCTGCAAAACTCCATTATGTTGATTCCTTTGACGATGACTTTGCATTACTATTGAGAGAGAGAAAATCAACAAGTCTTCATGTTATGTTTCAAGATGCTTTAGAAGTGGAAGCTAATATGATGGCAAGTGGAAAAATAAAGCAGAAAGTAGAAACAGACAAAAGGAAAGGTAGAGAAGAAAATTTGCCTTCTACTTTTGCTGCCTCTTCTCCTAATGATGTTAATATTGAAATGATGTTGAAAACAATGGAGAAATTGATGAATAGGCTGACTGTGGATAATAGACCATTGAACATAGAACAAAATGAACCTCAAATCAAAAACCCAAACTTCAGAAGGGCAAACCCTCTTCCACTACCACAAATTAGACAAAGAGATATGAGGAATCCTACAAATCAAGACGATCAGCAAATAAGGCCACCTTTCCCTGAGAATTATGTTGCATATGAAGAAGAGGTTGAATCTGTTGAGGATCATATTCACCATTTTGGTGATTTGGATTCTGAAATATACCTCACTAAGAAACAGCAAAGTATGTTTGCTCAGGAGGATGACAATAATGACTTTGAGGAAGAGTCAGAGTAGTACCAAAGATGATATTTGCATGCTATAGATGATGTTCAGAGAAAGATCAAATTGAGAAATAGAGATGTTATTGTAAATAAAGGAAGGTTCAATCAAAATCAACCTTCTAGAAGCCAACAGAATACAGAAAGAATAATGAAAAACAAAAACATCCTATTGTATATAAAGAATCTGAAAATAAAATAGAAAAAACAAAAGAAGTGAAACAACCAACACAGATAGATGTAGAAAAAACTATTTCAGCTTTCAATTTGCAAACAGAGCTTTCAAAATTGAAAATTTCCATTCCTTTCAATGAATGATTGAGAAACAAGGAATATAGAGATGAAATAACAGATATGGTCAAGAGTCCGAAAAAAGTTCTTTAATGATAATCTTCCTTGTGATCCTGAAATTCTTGTACCAATTGAAGTTAGAGAAGATGAAGAGTTTGCAAAAAGAAAAGAGGTTTTGGAACAAACACAAAAAGATGATCAACCCAATGTTGTGCAAGAAGAGGGTTATAAGGATTTGTTCTATGAAGAATGTAATCAGCCTGTCATAAATTTTGTTAGTCATGGTTTTAAGAAAGTTTTCAGTCCACCTATATATGATGAGTATGAAGAGGACTGCTTGGATGTTATGCCTAAAAAACCAGTTGTAGATTTTGTACGTTTAGGACCTGTTAATGAAGAAAATCCCATTGTAATCCAAAGTCAAAAAGCTGAAAACAGAGAAGATAGTGAGTGTGCTGGAAGTGGCAATTTGCCTTTGAGTTATTCTTCATTTGAATTGCTGAGACATATACTTCAAATCGCTAAACAAAAATAGAAATTTGACGTAATGGAAAATTTCATGAACTTTTCAGAAGTAAAAGATAAGAAAGATGATCAATTATGCAATCAATCTCAGCATATGGAAAAACCAACAGTTTATGATGAAGAATTGAATCACAAAGAAGGAGATGAGGACTCTCAATGGAATGCTTCTTTAAATCTTTCAAATTCAGAAATTTCATCTAAAAAAAAGGATTTTGTTCACTTGATTTTATTGAAGAAAAGAATGATATTTCCTTTGAGACATTTAGAAGCAATCAAGATTTAAATTCCGATATTTTGAATGAAGTAATTGATGTCTCGTTTGAAAATTGTCATGAGAATTCCCTTTATGGTTCTTTTGAAGATCAGTTTGACAGGGTACTAGAGGAGTTTCATTTTGGGCAGCATGATTATGGCAAGCAAATGATAGAAAAAATTGAAGGTTGTCATGATCTTTAGGATCCTGTCACTGAATATATGGAAAGACTTTTCAGTTAGAATGGTTGGTTATGTGTTTGCAGCAAGGATCAAGTCTATTATCATAGCCTATTATCATTATGTTCCTATGTTCTAATTTCAATCAAGCATGAGGAAAAAACTAAATTTTTGGATTAGTTGCTTGATTGGCTTCATTGGAAGTCAGAGTTTACTTGACTGGGCATTTGTGCTGGATCACGTAGGGTAGGTAAGTAGGTGTGAATAAGCTCGACATGGCGAGTATTTCTTTCAAGCAATTTTTTAGTTTGCTTACAGTTTCAGTTTCAATTTCAATGTTCAGGTTTGTAGTTACAGTTGTTTTCAGTTTTCAGAAGATGGATGGCTGACAGGTTATAGAGTGGAATTTGTTTGCAGAATGTTTAATTGATGGTTACAGGTCAAAGCAGGTTGAGGATTTCAAAAAAAAGGTTGGGAGCAACCCAATGGATTTGGCATCTGGTCTACGGGGTTCTTTGCTATCTCGCAAGGAGAATAGCATCCCTAGTTGGAGCCAACTGTTAGCACTATTTTTGGGCTAAATAATTGGCAAGGAATCAGATCAGTGAAAGAAAGGATAAGGCCTGTAAATTTTCATATCATAAGACCTTAAAGAATCCAAATGAGGTTGTGTAGGGAATGGATGGCCTGGATGCATAGCGGAGAAGATCAAAGGCCGCAAATCGTTTCCGCCAACGAAAGATCGAGAGTGGAAGAGCAGAAAAGACAAAACTCAGTGGTGAAAAATGGTAAAATCCGACTTCTGCTTTCCGCAATCAAAGATCCGACAATCACGGGAAACATCCACATAAATCAACTGCTCGTAAAAAAATGGGAAGTTAAAAGGTGAAGCAAAGGGGTGGAAGCGGAAAGGGCCAAAATTTGGTTATAAAAGTTGGTTTTTTCGCCTTTTGCAATCCACAGGATCGACGAGCCAAAAAGTTCCCGCACCGATCAACGATGTGGAAAGAAAAGGGCGGAAAGGAAAATATCGAAAAGCAGAGATACATAAGATTTTGTCGTGAAAAATTAAAGTTCTGCATTCCGCGATCCGCCAGATCGACGGTTCGAGGAGTTGTAAATTTTCCTTTAATATTCAAACTAGGGCTAAACAGTGCATGCAAATCTCTACTGATAACCACACATAAATATCTTTTATAGTATGCAGCGGAATATAAAACTGAGAAATAAATCATCACATCACAATATTGACACTATTATTTTGGGTATGGAAACCCTCGGAAAAACCCAAGATGGAGAAACCAGTGCAGCAGTCATATATAGATTATATTATGAGAAAATATGGAACTTTTACAATCATTGCAAATTCACCCAAACCTGGTGAATGCAGTACCCAGCAAAATCACTGGGCAAATCCCAGCTAAACATCAACACCCTCCTGTGTGAGTGTACGACCCAACTGTACGAAGCTCGATGATCCTGCTGCTCGCTCCTCCGTCTTCTCAACTAAATCCTCCGTCTGACTTTCTCTCCCTATCTGTATCCTGTCTCTATCAGAATACAACGGTGTGTCCTCTCCACCAATTGATCTCTCTTTATAACTTTAGGTAAAGCAAAAACCCTGATTTCACTTTCACTTTAACTAGTGGTAAAGCAAAAACCCTAATTTCACTTTCACTTTAACTAGTGTTTCACTAAAGTTGATTTAGATCACTTTAATTTATTTTCCAAAGTAAACTTAGGAAAAGTAAATTAAATACAACTAGTTTCCTAATTTAAGTCTTCTACATGCAAGAAAACATGCATGCAGGAAGACCTTCCTTGTTGCTACTAGTTTAACACTCCCTCTCAACGAGGAAGGGATTCGGTAGCAACCCCAACTTATCCCTGAACTTCACAAAACTCTGTCTGCAAAGTGCCTTGGTGAAAATGTCCGCCACCTGCTCATCTGTCTGTATGTACTCCAACCGAATGGTTCTTCTCTGAACACAATCTCTCAAGAAGTGGTACCCGATGTCTATGTGTTTGCTCTAGTCATGGAACACTGGATTCTCAGATAGCCTAATGCCACTCTGATTATCACAGTGAACTACTGTAACCTCTAGCTCACACTCGAACAACCTTGCAAGTAACTTCCTCAGCCACATACCCTCACAAGCAGCCATGCTAGCTGCCATGTACTCAGCCTCTGACGAGCTCAATGCAACTGACTTATGCTTCCTGCTGAACCAAGAGGCAACCCCTGATCCAATGCTAAAGCAACAACTTGAAGTACTCTTACGGTCTTCTACACATCCTGCCCAGTCAACATCTGTGAAACCTGTTAACTGTACTCTCCCCCTGCGCTCATAAACCAATCCATACTCCACTATACCTTTGATGTAGCAAAGTATGTGCTTCGCAGCCATCCAATGCACTCTCCGAGGGTCCACCATGAACTGACTCAAAGAGTTGACTGCAACGTTGATGTGTGGTCGAGTGTTGACCAGATACATATGCGATCCTATAAGCTGACGATACAAGGTAGGATCAAATTCGTCTGATCCTGATGCATCAATCTTTCTCCAGTTGGAAACTAGAGGTATGGCCATAGGATTGCAGTCCTCCATCTTGAATCTCTTCAGGATCTCTACTGCATACTTCCCCTGTCCGATGAAGAAGGATTCATCTCTCTGCCAAACCTCCAAGCCCAGAAAGTAATGTATCAGCCCAAGGTCCTTCATCTCAAACTCCACTGCAAGGTTGGACTTGCAGTCTCTAATCAGCCTCTCATCTCCTATCAAAAAGAGATCATCCACATATAAGACCAATATGAGAGGTACCTCACCTATTAAAAAGTACAGGTTGTGGTCAGCCTCACTCTGCTGAAATCTCATCTCCCATAGATAGTTGTCAATCCTCGAGTACCATGCTCGAGGTGCTTGCTTGAGCCCGTAAAGAGCTCGATGCAGTCTGCATACATGCGTCTCCCTGTCCTTCACATCAAACCCCTCTGGTTGCTCAATATATACCTCCTCCTATATCACTCCGTTGAGGAAGGCAGTCTTGACGTCCATCTGATGGACACCCGACCCATCTCAGCTGCTAGTGAGATAATGGTCTGAATGTAAAAACACCTGTCAACAGGGGCGAAGGTCTCCTCATAATCAATACCCTCCTTTTGTGAAAACCCCTTTGCCACGAAGCGCGCCTTGTACTTCTCCAAGTAAACTTAGGAAAAGTAAATTAAATACAATGGGTTTCCTAATTTAAGTCTTCTGCATGCAAGAACACATGCATGCAGAAGACCTTCCTTGTTGCTACTAGTTTAACAAGAGTTTCTGCGAAGATCAACGGTCCGGAAGGGAGCGAAAAGGCGGAAAGCAAAAACATGAAGTTTTGATTATGAAAATTCAGAATCAGGCCTTCCGCTTTTTGTAGCCCGCATTTTTTACCTCAGACCAACAGTTGGGAAGGTCTCTGTCTGAGATCGACAGTGTCGAAAAGGGGAACATGTGCACGAGGTAAGAAGACTTCTCGATATGCGAAACTTGATCTGAGATCTACGACGGAGGTTGATTTCGCTGATACAACATGCACACTGAAAGTCAAAAGAGCACCTGCGCAATGAGAAACGTGCGTAAATGACGTGTCCCCTCCCCATTGGATATCGCGCTCGAAAATCGGAGATGCAAAGGTCACTTTATGGAGCGCGATGGTGCATATTTCAATGGTGGTGATAAAAGGCCGAATCATATCAACGATGAAAATTCATTCCGCTGATCTAACTTGCACGTAGAAAATAACTTTTCATATCTGCAGAATTGCTTAAAGGTCGGCAAGTTTTGACAGAGGAGATAAATCAGGGATGGATCTAGGTGGAGAGCGATTCCACGATTTCAACATGCACGGATTAATGAACAATTGAAATCCGTGGAATATGGTAAACCCTTAAAATCTGAACGGCGAAGATTTAAAGGGGTTTTTTTATCAAGGGCTGGAAATAATTCCGCGAGATGAACTAGCACGGAGAAAAAGTCGTGAGGAGGATTTGTGGAATTTTACAGAGCGCGCAAGTTCAGACACGTGTTTCCATATCCTTGTTTTGGCTAAAAGATCAATGGTCTAGAAGCAATTTCACAGGTGAAGATGCAGGCATGAGTGAAACTGTTGCAGGCTGCTCGAAGGAACTCTGAAAAGTCATTGTCATCAAGCGAGCCTGAGTTCCACTTGTCGAAATTCCCAAACCGATCCACCATGTGCATCCCAAAGTGTTTTCCTGATTTGTTTTGTGATCATGGCTAATCTGCCAGATCAACATTTGTTAGGATTTTGATTCCCACACTATAACTGAATTTGGCTCTGTTTCGAGGTTGGTCTTGGGAGCCTATGACAATATAAATAGACCCTCAATAGAGGAAGACGAGGTTGGAACCTGTGACGTTCTGGGTCATGTATTTTGAGATCTTCCCTTAATAAAAAATGACAGAGTAGAATGCTGGCCTGTTGTTGCATAGATTCCTATGTATTTTGTAGTTACGATTTGTAATTTCCCTTTTCATGTGCATATCTCCCTGTTAAACTTGCCATTATGTTTTCTTTCATATCTGGAATTAGTGTGTAATAGTTTCAGAATTCCTATTGTTATGCTCTGGCTATTGTTTCAGATATTCACCCATATTTCTTACCAAAGTTGATGTAAAATTCATCTTCTCTGTGCTTTGTATTGATGGACTGTCAATGTTTCTTCTTTGTCACCAGACCAACAACATTTTGACTGTAACTAAGTGCTACCTTGCCTTTGTAGAATTTCACCTGCGAACAGTTCTGTGATTCATGAATATTTGTGACTACATAGCCCAATGTATGCTAGCCTTGTTTCAACCACAAACATAATCTGAATTTTATTTTAGTTTTATATTTGGCCCTGTTAAAAATCAGTGAGAGATCCCTCTTTAGGGAGGAGTCAGCAAGCTTCCTTTCTTAAAGTGGTTCTGCAGTTACCTTGGGATTTACCTTCTACAACCTTTGGTACATTTTGAGTGCTAACACCTGGAGATCAAAGATGGACTCATCGTCCGACCCCAATACACTTTCCATCTTTGGATGCATGCTCTTTGGATCCCTCTTGGACAACTCAGAGTAGGATCACATAGACTCAGGGTAGAGACTGACCACCAGATTGATAAATCAGACAGGATCTGTCAACTTTGTCATCTACAGGAAGTAGAAAACGAATCGTACTTCATCTTTAGATGTCCTACATACTACGAGATTAGAGGACACTCCATTGCTTGTTTAGGGGACCCTAAACTCTAGCCGCCTTATTTAGATACATCGGCCAAAGATGTCTAGCACTTTATATTCAGGAGGCTCTCAGGTTTCAAACGCAGGTCCTCCAGCCCCCACCAAGACCCGATACCACAAAGAGGATCGTGACATTCTTCAGCGTGTTGTCACCTTCCAGGGGCACCAAGCGATCTACCGACTTAGACTCCGATTCAGTTTCCAGATCAGAAAGATTTGCGGATGTTGACCCACGAGACCTCAGCAACAGCTTCGTATCAGACCTCCCTCGGAGAGACATACGAGGTCCTCTAGACTCCACCGACAACATCCAGAAGACGCACTGCGTCCACTAGTTCCTATTGGGCCCAACAGACACTATTGCACTTCCCTCGGTTTTCCTCTTTCAGCCTCAGATGTTAGGAGTATTAGACCTTCCTCGATCGATTTGACTCTGGGATCCTGTCCACGGGAGCTTCTCTACCCTTGAATCTGCCCCTTTGCAGGGTTATGATGTTGGGACCAAGCCGTGAGCTCCATACTTCATCCCAGCTCGTTTTGTACACTTTTACTTCTATTCTATTCTATTTTACTTCTTGCACTGTATTTCCTTTTATAGGGGGATTGTTTGGTCCTCCCATATGCATGAACATCACTGTAACCTGCAGTCTCGTTGACCTACTTTGTAATCATTAGTGGACATAAATAAAATTATCTTATCTTATCGTATCTAGGTTGAGTTCCCCCAGTACTGGACTGGTTCCACACCCTGGTCCGTGATTAGATGTCCCCATTCAATAGAATGGCTACTCAGCTCAAGGCTGAGTTTCCCCAGTGTTGGACTGGTTCCACATCCTAGTCCTTTACCAGATGTCCCCATTCAAAAGAATGGTTACTCATCTCAAGGCTGAGTTCCCTTAGTGCTGGACTAACTAGTTCAAAATCCAAGTCCTTGACCAGATGTCCCCATTCAACAAAATGGATACTCAGCTCAAAGCTGAGTTCCCCCAGTGCTAAACTGGTTCCACATCCTAGTCCTTAACCAGATGTCCCCATTCTCCAAGAGAATGGCTCTTGATGTTGCTTAGGAAAAAATCAAGATCCCAATTCTTGTTAAACACCAAAATATTATCCAAGTAAACAATGACAAAGAAATCTGGGAATGGTTTGAAAGCAACATATCAATCTCATAATCATTTGAATGGCATAACCACTCACTAATACAAACCCATCTAGTCGATTGATCTAATAAAAAATCATTGATTATTGGCAGGGAATACCGATTTTCCACAATAATCTTATTCAAGCACTCAAATCCTTCACACAATGCAAAGGTCAGTTGGCAGTGTACCCCATAAAGAGGAGATAAGATCCTTCCATCAATACCAACACCACTAGAGAACCCCATTAAGATCACTCTGCTTAATTGCTCATTGTTCCAGCAACACTTGTATTTTCTTTGGCCTTGGATGTTAGGGGAGCTAGTACTAGTGGATCCTAATACGCTTGCATTATTTGCATTCCAAATTCTAGGTCCATTTCTCCCAAATCTGTTTTCTGCTATTAGTAGTCTTAGCTTAGAGCTTATACTCGGCTTGTCTTAGCTTAGAGCAGTACTTTACTTTATTTTACATTATGCATCTTGCTTTATTTAGATTCTAGAAGCTATCTTTTTCACTCCCACAGTGCATCAGCACTATTGTACTCAGCAGTCCCATTGACCTACTTTTGTGGTAATTTGTTAAACATTGATAAAATTATCTTGTCTTATCTCATCTTACTCTCAAGCATTGACCTTCTATACATAACAATGTTTGGCAAGGACCATTCAAACGTGAGTTTAATCGTATGTTGGATCAAGCAAATTGTGGAAAGTGTCAAGACCTTTTGACACAAAGAAAACATCTTTGCATTGCCACAACTTATCCAATTGTTGCTTCTACTCCAAAAGCTAGTTGAACTAATCTTGTGATTTAGGTACCGAATCAAGTTCGGGCCTACAACTCTCAAGATGAACTTCCTTCTAGCATTAATCAAATGCTTTGCCTATCTCTCATAGAAAGAAGAGTTATCCACTAAGTTGTACTTAGGGGATTTCCGCTGAAGTCGTGAACAAGCCAATTGTTCATTATCAGTGCTCAAAAGTTCCATGGTTACATCAGCACCAGTTGTGGTCTCGCTTTTTTATAAAATGCATGTTCATACCCCGCGGGTATATTGTAATAAAGTGTACTAGCATGGTCAATAATGTAACAGACTTGGTTTTCCTAGGACTTAGACATTGAATTATCGATTCTAGGGTGTTTTTTCCTTGTTAATTATGCACTGTTGAATAAGTTGTGTATAATTTTCGAGCTTTTCACCCGCTCCTACAAAGCTAGAATGGTTAATTGGGTGTCCAAGCCTTTGGAGGTTATTAAAGCCTATGTCTCAATGTATATAAACATGCTAGACACTATTTTGAGTCATATGAACATTGCACTAGGTCCCCATTAGTTTTATTTTTATTTTTGAGAAAAATAATTTTTCCCGTAAACTTAGGCTATTTTTTAATAATTTAAAGGGGAAAATTCAAGTTGTAATAAAAGTGTGGTCTAGGGGCGGAATTTGTCATAGAGGTGCTCGTTTTTACACTCAGAGCAACCCCTTTACCTCAAAACCCACTTTTCCTATGTTTTAAGTGATTAATTTATCACTTGTGACATTTTCTCTCGAAAAAAGCAAAAAAATGTCAAAAATGCCAAATAAGACAAAATCCCAAAGTTAAGGAAACATGTTGGAATAAGTGGCAATCTTGTCTCTAGTGGAAGGCAAGTTCAACTGAAGATTAAAACATTGGATCAAGATAAGTCTTGGTAGGTGTTGAGCGCATCTTTCATCAAGGAATGCGACCCTCCTTTAAAGCTCACGACTTGCATATGTGGCATCTTGTGTGGTGTTTGGTAGAGCATCCATTGAGGGCGCATTTCCTTATGGAGATGTGGTTGGCGCCTCATCATGAATATCACATCCAACATATCCCTTGATCTTCTCCATGAAACTCATGTTAACTCATCCTCTCTCTGGTAGTTGAGATGCACCCCCCTGGGCTTGTAATTTCTATTTAAGTGAGGCCTCTTCCTCCATTTTGGATAGAAGGAAGGAACCTCTGCTCCTGTAATGTGTTATTGTTATTATTTTTATGAATAAAGTTGAGGCTTTGGAGGTGCAAAAGTGCAAGATTTCTCATGAATGTGAATGTTGAGCTTTGAATCAAGGGGATATTTAGCTAGTTGCTTTTCTTTCTTACAAGTTGTGGATCTACTATCTAGCTTATAAAGCTATATCCCAGCTCATATAGTAAATATTTAAAGGCTTAAATTGTTTACTTGTGTTTGATTATATGAGATTAAAGAGTAACGAACTGCAGTTGGTAATACTTTTGTTCTTTTTATCTCATTCAATCAACCACATTAGTTTTGATCTCACTTGTTTAAGGCGTTTTGTAGCTTGCAGATCATCTTAAGTGAAGGAGAAGTGGGAGCTCAGTTACATTTTCTTCATTTCTATACTTTGGATCTAACGCTTCTTGCTCTGCAGGTATCTTCACTTCCTCACAAGATTCAAGCTAGAGCTTGAGACCTTTTTTTCTTCTCTTTAAATCAATCTTTCTCCTTGGTTACCTTTAAAGCAAACTACATTTCTTTGAAAAGCTTATCATACAAAGTTTTAGCTTGTGTTTTTACTAGATCTAAAAGTGCCTCTAACTTGCAATCATAAGTCTAGATCTAGTTTTATTTTCTTAGTACTTGAAATAGTAGAATTTCTCCATTTTTTGCAAGTACTGAGTAGTGTAAATTTTTATTGTATTTTAGCACTGATCCACTAATTTGTAAACTTAAAGCTTGCTGGTTTTTGTGTTTTAGTGACCAAGATTCATGACAAAACATTTCCACTCTTTCAGCAGCAATTATTTTATGTGACTCCATTAGCACTGGTTATTTTGCACCATTATTATTTCTTTCAATATCTTTCATATTGTGAATGCCAGTTTGAAATTTCATGTTGTTGAAGTAAATCCTTTAAATATTGTTGTATCTTGTTGAGTATTAATTTTATCATCCATCAAAATCTCCTAAAAGCAATCTTGTCCATCATTAACAACTTAATAAAAATCAAGAGCCTTAGAAACTCTTTCATAGGGACTACCCCCTTGGCTTCATTACGAGTTTTGCCTAAACGAAGGTGTCAGGATCAGGTGACAGTACCTGACTCGAGACTTGCCCCCAAGGACACAGTGAGCAACTTGAATATTTCTGTTGCACTTCCCCCCATGTGTGTGAAAGGCGGCAACAAGAAGTCAAGCAGGCTTTCTCCTTACCCTTATACAAATTAATCAAGTATTGCTTTATATTATTCTTCAATCCATACTTGATAACACACTTTAAGAAAGTTGTCTCCCTATTGCACATGTATGGGTTATCCACAGTCATCTCCTAGACATCATGAGGAGCCATGTCACATTTGACCTCACCAACAAACATGGAAGAAAGTGTGAACTTGACCATCACATTGTTTAGTGACCATTGATTCAACATCTTTATGCAAACATCCTAGGCAAAATAGTGTGGAATGCACCTTAGCTGTAATCTTAGCCTTTTCACCAACAATTCTTAATATCAAAGTCTTTTAAACTTTTGGATCAAAGATTGCAGATACAATAGTCTTCATGAACTACACCTTCACACAAAACAATTTCCCTCATCCCACCCTTTTAGCCTTTAAAAACTCAGTATCAACAGCTTCTTTTGTTCCTTCCACCTCTTGCCCATCAGTTTCCTTGGATAAAGCAGAAATTTCCTCTCATCCTACTTCTAGAAAGCAATTTGGGGTGGAACTCCCAACATTCCTCTTCAGTTTGCGCATCATGCTTGTTGTAATGTTTGCAAACCTTGTAGGCATGATTTCTTCAATCCAGAATTTTGGGATTTTAGACATGTTTGCATTTTTTGCTTTTGTAACTTCTTGCAAAACAATATCTTACTGCAAAATCCTTGCCATTTCTTCATGGCATGGGCAACTCACAACTTTTTGCAACTCATGACTTATTTTAATTTGGCAAGCCTCTGCTCATATAATAATTAAGGTAGTTGATAGACTACAAGGTGCTAAAAATGCTTAGTATTATGCCAAAACTTTTGGTGCTACTAGTGAGCTGCATTGAGTGGGAGCGCCACCCTGTACCTATATTGGCATGAAATGGTACAAGCCATCAACAATGCCTCTAAAGGATACATGAGCCATGGTGAGAAAACCAAAACCATGGACTTGCAAGGAAATAGACATAATGCATAATGCTCTAGGACGATTAACAAATGATTGGACCGAATATGGGGTGTCCATTGTATCTGATGGTTTAACAAATGTTAATGGCATGCCATTGATAAAAATTCTTGATGTGTTTGCTAGTGATGTGGTCTTCCTTTAAGCCCATGACTAATTGGATTGTTACAAGATCAATATTAACACTACATAACCTTTAATTAAAAGGATTTAATTGCATAATAATTGCTACTAAAAAAGTGCATAATAATTGCTACTAAAAAGCAAGTGAGATTTGAACTCAGGTGGAGAAGGTAACACTCATTCCTCCCAAACACCCAACCACCCAATCTATTGGCATTTTTCGATTATTTAATCATAATATTTCAAAACCTTATTTTATTATTATTAAAACAAATAATAAAATAAAGATTTTTATTATATAATACTTAATACAATAATTAATTATTATTTTAAAAAAACTATATATATAGTTTATAGAACATTAGTATAATAATATTATTAATTAATAATTATTATTATAAAAAAATTTATAATAATTATTATTTTTGGAAAAAAAAGTGGTTATTAACCTAACAAAGAAGACCAATCTGTCAAGGGAAAAAAAAAATCGATAACTATCTATAGTCCAAGACGACCATCTAGTGTCGAAGAAATCAAAGATCATAGAATTTGATTTGTGACTACAAATAGAGAAATTAGAAGCCAAGTTAAAGCATTATCGAAGAGACAATGAAGAATTACAAGACATGAATACGAAATTGGAAGTATTGATTAAACTACATAAAATGCAAAAAGAGCTCAAGGAACAAAAAATTTCCAATCAGAAAAATCATATAGAAAAATTGTCTACCCAAATTGAGAAATTAAAAGACGGAAGTGATTTCAATCAGAGACAAAAAAATCAAGATATAAGGAAAGAAATTAGTGATTACAAAGCAGAAATAATACGCTTGAACAAAATCGTTAACGACAAAGATGAAGAACTGACGCGCATACAACAGAAATTAGAAAATCAAGAATCAGTGATCGACCAGTATCGACAACAGATAAAAGTTCTTGAACAACAAAATAGCGACTCTAAAAAAGAACACAAGCTAGAGACCGCAAAGAGTAATAAAACAGTATCCGACAATTCTAAAGAAATTTTCGAATTAAGAAATCATAACAAAACACTGATTACAAAAATTAAAAAATTAAAAAACAGTAGCAAGAGGGAACACTCCGGTGAAGACCTCGAAGAAAAATTACTGGAAAAGCAAGAAGAAAACCAGTGTCTAAATAATCGTAATCAAGAACTACATAATCAAAACAAGGAGTTAGAAATTGAAAAAAAGTCGCAAGATGAAAAAATCGGAAAGATTTAGATTCATAACAATCTACTGGAGAACCAAGAAGCACAAATCCAGGAAAATGCATCCAAAAATCAAATCAAGGAAGTGAAGACAGTCCATGTCGCAGTCCAAAAGAAAGAAGAACAAACAACACCTACACCTTACACACATCCTAGTTATAATCGTCAAGACAAGGTCAAAATGAATATTCACAGAAGACTTATGTGGACATGCGAAAATATCGACATACTAAGCAACAATTGAGACGAATCGTCCCACAAAAAGATCTCAAAGCTCCGATAAAAATAGATCTGGGATGGACCACAGCGTATACGATGCGACAATTCTCCTCGGGAATCCGTAATTCATATAGACTCATCTCCTCAAATGTGGCAAATACAAAAGGGAAAAAATTTTGAGACAACAGATTAAAATAAATCAGACATTAATGTCAAATACATCTTTGAGGACAAAGATTCCCTTAAAGGGAAGGCAATGTAACGAACATAAAATAAATATAATAATTAAATAATTAATAATAAACATAATTAATATGAAAGGACATGACCTTTCATTCACAATTCCCAAGCCCTATTTAATAGGCGGGTTATCAACCATTGTAATAATCTTTCATCCTATTATTAATATATACTTTCCTTATGGCTTATCGAATATTCCAGGTGTTCTGGTGAATAATATTGTATGAGCGAATAAATATTCGCTTCACATCCACACTCACCCATCAAATATATCATTCGCATAGATCCATTTTAACCCCAGAGAGGGATCCAATTTCCTAAATTGCACATTTTTTTACCATTTGGATCCCTCTCAATACTTGATAGATCTGGGTTTAAAATGGATCTATGCTAGTTTAATTTTTTTTTTTTTTAATATTTTTTATTTATGTAAACTATCATAACGTGACTAAGGTGACACGATCTCCCTCATCCTGGGTTGGAGAGCACCAAGACTTGTCCATTGTAATGAAGGACCGCATATGCGTCATCCTCCACAGCTGACACTAAGAGCAAGTTCTTACTCAACTATGGAACAAACAACACTCTGCCCACCTCCAGATAACCACCAAACTCGAACTAGAATAGAACACATCCAACTCCTTTTACTCTATGTTACCAGATTCGGCCAGAAATGGTGAAGGTTCCGCGGTTCTGATCCAGATCTGGATCCGGATCCGCCTAAATACGGCTGGGATCCGTTAATGTGTCGTCGCCTATTTTTTTAGAGCCGTCTCCCGTATTTTTCAGGTGGATCCAACAGCTGTCGATTGATTAAAACTAAAAAATACTTGCCATTTAGATCCAACAGCTGTCGATGGATTAGGTTTCCGTTTTATAAATTTATTAAACTATAAGACTTACCGACCGGGGTACCCCACTGAACTCATCACGAGCAGTTCTTTGGTGTTTTGTTTTATTTGGCGTGTATAGCAGCAAAGTCTTT
>LPNX010117173.1:173909-187365 GCA_001517045.1 Pseudotsuga menziesii | reverse complement strand
TATATATTGTTTGTACCTGCCGTTTCCTTGCCGTATCCGGATCCTAGCTTTTCAAAAATTTAGCGGATTCGTATCCGGATCCGAATCCTAGCTTTTCAAAAATTTAGCGAATCCATATCCGAATCCTGGTAACTTAGCTTTTACTACATGGGTGACGTCAAACCCACCCTCTGCAAGTATAACTCTGTCAATATCTGTCAACTCTAGGAACATAACTCGTGATCCTGTAATATGGCGTGTTGCCCCACTGTCTACATACCGTGCTCAAGTGTCCACACTCTCAACAAAATTGCTACCCAATACAGTACTCACCACTGATGTAGCTGCCTCCTTTATCTCGTCCTTTTTCTTTCCCTTCTTTTTATTGGGACACTGGACTACATAATGGCCATACTTCTGACAAGCAAAGCATCTTAACTTTGCTCATTTCCTTCTCGAACTTGGGTCCACTGCTCGAGCCCTTCTTCTTCTTTCCCTTTATTGAAAGAGCCACATTCTACTCATCATCCCCAATCTGTTGGCTTGTGTGACTGGAGCTTAGTCTCACCTCCTCCTGTATGAAATCATCTCTAAGTCTGGTCCATGTCGACATTTTCTCTCGGGCAACAACTGCTCGCATAAAATCCTACCAAGGTTGTGTGAAGCCATTCAAGGCAATTCTCATCTTCTCCCCATATCTCCCAAACAGCGTCCAACTTATCCCATACTTGTGAAATCCGAGTCAGGTATGATGTGACATTCTTGGTCTTGGTCATCTTAGTGTTCGTAACTTCTCCCTCAAAACCATTTTCTAGTTGTGATTATGTTATAGCTGATTTTACCACTCCAGGTGAATCACACTTTGTATGGCCTTCCCCTGCCCCTCTGCAGACTCCTTATACCCCGTGGACCATTTTTTGTCCTTTGATGTTTCCTTGACCATCCCTAAAAACATGTGAAAAATGATACACGTGACTTTTAAACCCTTAATCACGTATATACGCGGGTTTGACCCCTAAAACTGCGTACATCGGGATGTGTACAAAATCCAAATCCTTTTGGAGTTTTCCTTGACATGGATCCGACTCACTTGACTCCTAGCCTTCCCTATGCCTTGAGATTGCTCGGATTTGACCTTTCATTACCCCTTTGAAAAGCTATATAAGGAACTCTATGGTACATTGAAGGCAGATGAGAGAATTGAGAGCAAATAAACTATAGTCCATTGTTGCTGGAACTTATGCTTGAGTCTGCATCCCTTTGTCCCTTGGACACTTTTGTGTTATTCCCAAGCTTGCTTTTTGCTTGTGAGCTTGCTATCGAGAGATGGAAGATTGAGGTGGTGGAGGCCCAAGTGAGGGATTCAGTTTCTCCGATTCGCAGACGTGCCGACAGAGGTTGTATCTATTGTAACCTCTGATTTATATTACTAGAAATATCTTTTCCTGTCCAATAATGTGTGTTTGAATGAATATTTTATTCATGGGATGATTTCAAATGCTTATACATTGTTGACTATATATGCTAGAATAGATCTAACACCATGATATATAGTATGCTTGTATTGTTTACTTGTTGTTGAGGAAATGATTTATCAATTCAAGTTGAAGTTGGAAAGCTCAACGGAGATCTACTTCAACCGTCTAGAATAAGGTACGAGGTCTGATCCGTTAGTGTTAGACATTTACTTTCTATTGCATATTGGAAAGGATTGATTTCTGGAGTCAAGCTGTCTGTTGTGGTACCCCAAGCCATAAGAATTTCTCTCCGTAATAGAATTGGCGACTCCGCTGGGGAGTTCCTAGTAGTTGTCCTCTGGGGGTTTTTCTATCGGCATTCAATGACTTTGAATTGCTCTTTCTCTCTTGTTTCTGTGTCGGGTCTGGGGGCATGTTTGCCTGGTAGTGTCTGATTGGTGTGAAGTTTGTCTCAGCTTGTCTGTTTGCCTTGATTTTTATGCACCTTTCTTCCTGTACGTGAGTTTTTAACTCACAGTTGCGTATACATGCGGGTTTCTCTGCGATTTTTGCGTATACACGCGGGTTTACTGTGAACAGTCGCGTATGCCCTTAGTTTTGCCTTTTAGTGGAAGTTAAATGGTTGCTGGGTGAAGTTTGATGATTGCTGAGTCTCCTTTGACACTGCCTGAGTCTGTTTATACCTCTATTTCCGACTAGAGACGTTTTTTTAGGATAAATTTTTTTTTAAAGAAGGTTCTTGTCATGGCATTTTCGATTTTTTGTTTGGGATTAGTGCATTAGATTTCTTTTACCTTAGTGCTTTGCTTGAGTGTTGTTTGAGTGTGTTTGCAGAGTCTGGGGGTTGTAGAATCATTCTTTTGCTTTTTGTATCTCATTTTATGTCAAAAAATCCAAAAATATTTGCTTATCATCATATAGGAAAGCTTGCATTCATCATTTGAAGAAAAATTGTGCATTTCACGTAGTAGCATACCCTGTTTTCATGGACACAATGCATTTGCATTGAATGTTAAGTGTGCATTTTACTTCATGTTGTGTCATAACACCATTAGTTGCACGGCCATATCCCTCTTTTGAGTAATAAAGCCAATTAAAATCAACGCTTAATTAAAATGAACTACTCTATTTTTTTTTATAGGGTGCACCAACAAGATTAGGTTTTAGGGTCTTGGAATAGTTCATTGTGAGTAAATTCTCCAAGACCACTAAACAACATGTATGTGTCTGTCCAGGTGAGTGTGTGAAATCCTTGGTATAACCAATGTTTCTCAGGATCCTCTTCTCAAAAGGGAGTTAAGCACGAGGCAGTGTGAGCGGTTATTGATTGGGATGACCCCTAGTCATAACTGAGTAGCACCAGAGATATTTCCAGGATTGTATTCGTATCTAGGGGCTCTTTCGAGAGTTTTGGGCTTTGCTACCCTGCCCATACGGTCAACCCCGCCTGCGACTGTCCGCCTGAGCATTGATTATATTGAGGTGACCTTAGTGGCCTTACCTAGGATATCGAGGGGGTACTTTGCAGGGGTTATTCTGCGGGTGTCCCGGCCAAGCTGGGGTCGGACAGCACAGTCGCTTTACGCGTTGAAGCTGAGGGCCACAATAATTGGTTACATACCTCCACTTGTTGTGTATGGGAGTCTCAAGCCTCTCCTAGGCGAGACATACTTGCTTCATTCGGGAGCTCACTTATCCTACCCTTGATTGCTTACATTTGGCTTTAGATTTTATTGGTGATTGCTCTATGCACGATAGCTTGCCTAGGGTTTACTTAAATAAAGAGTCTTTTCTAATTTTTGAGTTATTGTGGATTCGGGTGTGGCTCCTCGCCGTTCTCGTCGTTTAGCAGGACTTCCGCCTTCTAAATCTCCTCCTCCTTTGGGAGAAAGACATAGACAGTCCAGGCGGACTACTTCGCACATTCATTCACACACCATGGGAGACCATATAGAAGGTATTCCTGAACCACCTTCTCCCGTTCAAGTGGAAGATGAGGAGTTTACTCCTACCTATGATCCTTCACCCGACTTGGCTGAGTTAGGGCCTGTGATTTCTGAGATAGGAACCTTTCATGATAGACCTACTCACTCTAGGGTTGATTCCCCATTGACGAATTACCGGTATGGAATGCCAGAGGATGCCGAGACTCATTTCGAACCCGCGAGCACTAGTTATGGTAGTTATGGTATGTCCGGTTTTCCCACACATGATTTGGCATTTCATGTCAACTATGAGTTCGAGCCTAACACTATGCCTGAGGGCACTCTCATTCCTTACCATGCAGAGAGGTTTGGGAGCACTAGTCACATTGCACCTTCAATCCCGGTGGTGGAAGTTACATCACATATTCCTCCTAGGTCTAGGGTTAGTGATCCTATTAGGATACCAAATTCGAGACGAGTGACTATAGGGAATAGTACGTACATAATTACACAGATCCCTCCGTCCTCTGTCCCTAGTTCTTCAAATGTTCACCCTCCACCTCATTCACGTGGTCCTTCGGGCCGAAACGTTGCTACGAGTTATGTCCGTACTGCGGTTACTAGACTGGTTGTGTCTCAGCTTTATGTACCGCCCATTGTTTCGGGAGGTCATGCTCATACTTCTAGAGGTCACATTTCTACTTCCGGAATGTATATTCCTACTTCCGGAGCATATGTTCCTACTTACGGAGTGTCTCATGCGACATCTCATGCGATGACTTATGGACCCTATTATGGGACACAGTATGGACAAGGTTCTTCACCTTATGGGGGCAGGTATCAACAACCTACTTACTCTCCAAATTACGGCTTTGTAGCTCCTAATAGTCAAGGTCCACCACACTATGGTGCTTCCATGCCACCCTATACGAATCAAACGAGAGGAGGGCACTATGGCCAAGGCCATGGTGGTAATCAGACCTATGTGAATCAGAACTATCAAGGAGCGGTCCATCGACCTCATCATCCCAGGCTCCCTTTCCTCGCGACGCTAAATCTTCCTGACTTGTCGAGATTGACGAACAATCCTGTAGCTCATGACCCGGCTTGGCCGGTTGTCCCTACTAAGCTTCCCTCGGACATACCTAAGTTCGAGGGCAAACCGGGAGAGGATCCGAGCGAACATGTTACTACCTTTCACCTATGGTGCTCTTCGAATTCCTTACACCAGGACTCCATCCGTTTAAAACTATTTCAACGCACCCTTACAGGGCCTGCCGCGAAATGGTATATAGAGCTACCTAGGGGGGCATTCGCTTTGTTCAATGACCAAACGATGACTTTTCTTAACCACTTCCAGCTACCAGTGCGTTATGACGTTGGTACTGAACTCTTGTCGACATTTCGGCAAGATAAAGTCACACATATCTCGGATCATATCCAAGAGTGGCGTAGACAGAAGAGGTTAATTAAAGCCTTTATACCGCCGGAGTTCCTCCTCGAATGGTTCCTTAAGTCGTTATTGCCATATATAGCGAAGTATGTTTCTACATCCGGAGTGCAGAATGAGGAACAAGCAACTTTTTAGGGCGCAGGAACTGGACTTGATTTATGTTCAGTCCGGTTTGTTATATGAGATTATTCACAATGCTCCGCGTTCTAGTTTCGACCCCAAAGTCAAACCTAGACCACATGCCGATGGCATTGTTGGTTGTGCAGGTGCGAAACCTACGGATTCGGTTGCAAAACAAGTTAGTCAATTGTCAATCAACCAATCTGCTTCGGGACAAGCTATGGCTTCGTCTCAACCCACCCAAACGACGAGTGTACTTTCAGTGCAATCGTCGAACCAGAAGGGTAACCAGCAACCCGGACGGAATAGAAAGAAGGGTAAGAATAATCATAAGGGTGGGATAAGGGTGGCAATAAGAATGAGAATGCTAATAGTAATGACAAGAATGGCTGTAATGCTGGGGGGGGCAAGCAAGCTAAATGTAAGGTTAAGTTCCCTTGCAAGTTATGTAAGGACGATCACCTCACTTACTTGTGCCCTCGTATCGATGAAGCCTCGAGATTCTTGGCACAAGGCCCAGCTGTGCTAACTAACCCTTTACCTCACAATCAAAATATGAACTCGAGGACCCATGATCAGTCTGGTGGTGATCATGATCCGCCGGAGGGTAGTGGTCGTGGTTGCATTAACATGGTACGTGCTGCGAAAGTTGTGACCCGTGCGAAAGACTATGGTTCGTCACAACCCAACCCAGGAAAAAAACCTGATCCACCAGGGTCCCCTTTGCGTATTGAGAAACCTATGGATAAACCTGAAGCTGCACCTCGCATTCCTAAGGGAGTCCTTAAGCGTTCGGGACACAATCCTAATGCCCGAGCCGCCCAGAACTATTCAGTTGTCGAGGATTTGGGCGACACTCCTTGTGCGATGTCTGCATTGGAAATGCTTCAGAGTTGTCATTCGCAAAGGAAGGCGTTGCTTTCTGCCCTTGGTGTGAATGATGATGATTCTTCCTCCATGATTAAATTTGAAACCGTAGGACTTCATCCTCGCTTGCCTTATTATGTGTCTCTTTTGATTCACGTAGAATGTCTTAATATGACCGTCAAACGCACTGTGATTGACGAAGGCGCTGCCGCTTTTGTGATGTCTTTATCGTGTTGGAAGGGTTTAGGTTCCCCTGAGCTGTCTAAATCAGCGACCATGTTAACTGCGTTCGATGGGAGATCGTTTAGGCTGCACGACATCCTTCCTTCCCTTAAAGTCCGTTTGGGAGGGAAGACCGTTGCGATAGAGGTCGAGGTGGTTGATGCGCCTCTTGACTACAATCTCTTTTTGGGTAGGAATTGGATGTACAGTATGCAAGCCGTGGCTTCTTCCCTATTTCGCGTTGTATGCTTTCCATTTAACGGGAAGATAGTCACGATTGATCAAACGACATTCAAGAATCCGTCTGTTATCGCATCTTCGAGAGCTTCGATCCCGATCGTTGAACACTCTCAGCCGGCAACTGGGAGTGTGGGTGTAGGCATGTATCCATCCCTCATGGGAAGCTTTAGTTGTCCTGCATCGATTCTTATGATAGGGTCTAGTTCCGGTGAGGCTTCGACATCTATGAGATCGGTGTCTTTTCGCACAAGTCATATGGAAGATCCTTGGATTCTTCCTACACCGAGTACTCCGAGTGAGCCCATCGTGACGGACGTTCCGTTGCCTACAACTATGATAGCTTATCAAGCTAATCTCAAGTGTGTTGCAGAGCCTAATCCTTCCTCTTCACGGACGGAGGAGGAGGACCCTCATGTGCTGTCGGCATGGGCAGTGCAGTCTTCTCACGCGCACGACTGCCTTGATACGATTTTCCCTTCAGATGAAGCGATTATTGAAGCTATGTCGGGAGTTGAGCCACCATGGGAGGAACTCCATCATAGATCTTACTTTCTTCCCGAGCTTGACCGATTGGAGCGTGAGGACTTTAGGGCGGTTCTTAGTGAGAGAGTTAGTAGTCCTATGGTTCCATTAAGCTCTCTTGGTCCGATGGCTGATGGAAACATGGCGAACATATCTTCAACGATTCCTATCAATATCTCTCGCGATCCTGGCAAGATAGAGAATGTCTATATTGGGGCAGAATGTTCCCATGCTGAGATTCAAGAATACACTGAGCTATTTAAGGAATTCTGTGATATCTTTGCTTGGTCTTACGACGAAATGCCAGGTATCTACCCTCGTATTGTCGAGCACGAGATTAAGACTTATCCCAACGCTAAGCCTGTTCGACAACGTTTGCATGCAGTGAATCCTAGCAAAGCACCCGCGATTAAGGCAGAGATAGAGAAACTGTTAAAAGCCGGTTTTATCTATCCCGTTCCCTTGACGGAGTGGGTTTCAAACCCCGTTTCGATGGATAAGAAGCAGGGAGCGATTCGCATATGTACTGATTTCCGTGATTTGAATCGTGCCTGTCCTAAGGACAATTTCCCCACACCATTTATTGATCAGATTTTGGATGAGTGTGCGGGTAGCGAGATTTTTTCCTTTATGGACGGCCTTTCCGGATATAATCAGATACAAATTAAACCTGAGGACCAACATAAGACTGCATTTATTTGTCCTTGGGGAACTTTTGCATGTCGGAAAATGCCTTTCGGCCTTAAAAACGCCGGAGCTACATTTCAGCGGGCAATGACCTTGATCTTCCACGATCTCAAGTCGATTATCGAAGTATTTTTGGATGACCTTGCTGCTCATTCTCGTATGAGAATGCGTCATTCCTATCACTTGAGATTGGTATTCGAAAGATGCCGGCATTATTTGGTTAGGTTAAATCCTCATAAGTGCATCTTTTGTGTGAAGTCCGGTCATTTGTTAGGATTCATCGTTTCTAAAGAGGGTATAAGAGTCGACCCTTTGAAGGTTGAGGCAATACTTCAGTTGTCTCCCCCGAAGAATATTCGTCATCTTCAATGTTTGCAAGGCATAACAAACTTCTTACGGAGATTTGTTGTCAACTTTGCCAATTTGACTAGAGGCTTCATGCATCTATTGAAGAAGGACACCACCTTTTGTTGGGATGAGCGAGCCCAGGCATCCTTCGATGCACTCAAGCAAGCCCTAGCATCGGCCCCGGTGATTAGTCCCCCAGACTATAGCCATGATTTTCTACTTTATGTGGCCGCGTCCATGGAGACGATTGGTATGGTTTTGGTTCAAGAGGATGAGGAGCTCCAAGAGCATGTCATATACTATCTGAGCCGGAACCTTATTGACGCAAAGATTCGTTATTCTCATGTCGAGAAGCTTGCTTTAGCTACCGTACATGCGGTTCAACGGTTGAGACATTATATTCTCCTTCGCCAGACCTTGGTTGTAGCCCATGTCAATCCGTTTCAATTCGTCCTCACTCGAAGGATGATTGGGGGAAAATATAATAAATGGATTGTCATTCTGCAAGAATTCGATCTCGAATTTGTTTCGGCAAAATCGAAGAAGTTTTTAATTTTTGCAAAGCTTACATCGGATTTCCCAAGCAAGGCCGAGGAGTTGGTTTGTGAAAATACGTTTGTCGATGAACACATCTTAATCTCAACTTTAGACCCATGGTATGTGGATATCATAATATATTTACAAACATTGAAGGTCCCTACTCACCTCTCACGGGATGAACGACGACGATTACGTCACGTGTCTAAAAACTACCTCATAGTGGATAACACTTTGTACCGCCGTGGGGTAGATTCCATTTCACGACGTTGTTTAACTCATGAAGAGGCTGAGGTAGTGCTGAATGATTGCCATGGAGGGACGTGTGGTGGTCATTTATCTGGGCTTTCTACAGCCCAAAAGATCTTAAGAGCAAGAGCAAGTTATTTTTGGCCGTTGATCTTTAAGGATTGTGTAGATGCGGTCAAGAGGTGCCACCCTTGCCAAGTGTTTGCACGTAATATGCGCTCAAAACCTGCCCCGTTATATCCCATTATCACCGTCGATCCCTTCACTAAATGGGGGCTCGATTTTATGGATTGCAACCCAGCTTAGACTAGGGGGCATCATCATATCATAGTGGCTGTTGATTACTTCATGAAATGGGCTGAGGCTATGCCTACAGTTAAATCTGACGGTGAGACAACCGCCCACTTCATATTCAATCAGATTATTACTCGGTTCAGAATTCCAAATGAGCTTGTCACTGACCATGGCTCGCAGTTTTAGAACCGTATGATGGAAGAGTTGGCATCAAAGTTAGGATACAAGCAAGAGCATTCCTCCTCTTACTACCCTCAAGCGAATGGACAAGTAGAAGCAGTGAATAAATCACTCAAATCCATTCTCCAACGAACCATCGCACAAAGCAAGAATAATTGGCACATCATGTTATATCTTGCTTTGTGGGCATATAGAACCGCTGTTAAGACTGCCACGGGTTTTCCTCCATATCAACTTGTACATGGAGTAGAGTCGATATTGTCGGTTGAATGCGAGATTCCTTCTTTGAAGCTAGCTGTAGAACTCTTACCAGACACTTCACCATTGGAGAAGCGTTTGGTCCACCTTGAGCAACTTGATGAGCAGCGTCGGGATGCCTTGGTGGCTCTAGAAGTAAATAAACGTCGTGTAAAGGTCCAGTACGATAAGTCTGTCCATCCAAGGAGGTTTAGTAAGGGAGGCTTGGTCCTTTTGTGGGATCAACCGAAAGAACCCTTGGGGGCAGGAAAATTTAATCCCATGTGGCATGGTCCTTACGTGGTTAAACGTGTGTTAGAGAAGGGTGCTTATGCGTTAGTGGATTATGAGGGAACGACCTTGGCGGAGCCTAGAAATAGGCTCTATCTCAAGAAGTACTATGCATGATTCTCAACCAAGGCTGGTTATTGTATATTATTGTACAGTTTTGCATAGTTAGGTCTTTTTCTTATAGTGATCAGGTTTGTGATTAGTTTCCGTTTCTTTTGGCAGATGTTAATGGAATCTTCCACCTACATAGGATTCACAGATGGTGCGAGCCGTCACACTCAACACTCAGCCTCTGCTGCTTGGCTGATTTATACTCCTATGGGTCAGGTACTGTCTTCAGGAGGCGTATGTTTGCGGCCATCTTCCAACAATGTTGCCGAATATAGTGTCGTTATTGAGCTTCTACGGGATGCCATTTCACTGGCGTTCTCTCTCTTGAGGTACGTCTTGATTCGAAGTTAGCAGTGTCACAGCTTAATGGTTTGTACTATGTTAGAGATCCGACATTATTAAGAAGATTCTTACGTGTGAGATTATTAGAACGGCAATTTGACAATATAACATACATACACATTCCAAGAATTAATAATCAAGTTGCTGACTCATATGCTAACTACGTGTTAGATTGGCATTTGTTTCATACACAATAAATTCATCACAAACACAATTTTCACACATGTAAATAAATAAACCGATCACCATAAAACTTTTTATATAACATCCAAAATGTGGTAATACATAGTGTCATGATACAAAAATGGGGCTCTTGAGCCACCAACATATCATACACGGTAGTACAAAATGTATAGACTCCTAGGTATCTAATCCTGTGGAGGAGGAGGGGGGTTGTGATCATGGAAGGTCACTACGGCTCTAGCTAACCGTCGGAATAATCGCACCCATGCTCGTGGTACACCCACCACCTGGCTCTGCATAGCCTCAGGCAAGTCCTCAACTTGCGCCATGGGAACCCTGTGTGTCAGCTTCACAAAATTGGTATGAATGCTCTGGAGTGTCCGCTCCACATCCACACCCGTGATATCATCTCCTCTTCCTCTCCGTCTATGACGAGGGAAGCCTTTCGGCCGCCGTGGTCCGACATCTGCACACAAATGGTAGATGTCACTATGTATTGTCACGCAAAAATATGTCTTTTGATTCCATATAATGGAAAACAAAAAAAAATTAAAATAACTTAAAATTTTTAAAAAGAGAGGGTCGAGATTCGTTTCCTTTATCGCCATATGCCGATCCTGGTGGTAGCGGCATGTCCGAGTCCCCCCGAAAATCTATCCCCGCATAGGGGTAGTCATCGATGGCAACTATCTGTCGTCACCACCATGGAAAGAAGTCAGCTGGATAGGGGTTGGCCACCCTACCTCCCCCAGTCTACGCATCGCATTTGCCCAACGTCATTGGGTCGGATCTTGAACCCCATGAAGAGGAACGTCAACTCTGGGGCTCAATCCTAGAACACGCTCGAAGAAAAACGTGCTCAAAATACTGCTGAACCCGAAGTTCCGCACTCTGCCCGCCTTACACTCATTGAGCTGATGTTTAATGTTGCTCAGTAGTGTAGTGCTCCAGTCATAAATCGTGGGTCTCATGCACTCCACTGCATAGAACATCAGAGGCCGCGAGGCCTGGTGGAGTGATGCCAAGCCTGCTATCCTGCCCAATGTCAATAGTATGGCCTTTAGGCCCAGCACCTGTATAGCGTTGGTAGGGACCTGACTCCCCACCTTCTCTGTGTCTGGATAGCAGTACACCGCAATGTACTCATCGATAGTCAGGCCACCTCCTGGCCCACCACGAGAACGAAGGTTCACTACTTCTCCCCTTCGGGAAAGCCCAGTAATGAAGTATATGTCCTCCACCTCTATAGTGAGGGACATCCCATCTATCTGGAAGGACTCAGAGTCTGGATCCCAGTAATCCACCACCATCTGCAATACTCTTGGTTTGGCTCTCAAGCCACCAAGACACCAAAACTTATAGAGTCCGCATGCACGTAGAGCTTGTTGAGCCATTAGATTGGCCCTTACTACCTCCTCTACCTCACCATGTTCACGCTCCCTCCACTCTAGGACCATCCTGCACAAGAAATTGCAAATTTGCCCATTAGATTACTTAAAAAACCTTATGCGCGGCCTCATACGTGACTGTTTTCCAAACAGCCGCGTATGTACGCAACTATGGGGGAATTTTCTGCGTATATCCAGCCCTATACGCGGAAAAACCCTCAATTTCCGCGTGGGCCGCAACACCCTTTTTAGTTTGGCCTAGAAAACTCAAATGACCATGCAATTTGATAAAAAAAAAAGCCTCAAAATGGAAGAGAAGAGCATGGGTAAATACCTGGAAGAAACGGTAGTGGATTCCGCCGGCTGAATCTTCTGAAATTCGCTGTTGAAAATCTGAGCTTAAATGGGTAAAAATTTCAAATGTTTTATAATATTTTGAATTGTTTACTATTTATAGAAATTTTTCAAATTTTTGAAAATTTTTACCCCCTTTCCTATAGTTTCGACAGTTTCTAATCATTTTGGACCGTTTTTTACCTAACTCATGATGTAGGAGGCCTTTTTCAGTGTCATTTCAGCCGTTGGATTGACCCGTTTGTGCTGATTTCAGGTATCATGTCTAAACTGGCATATAGGTTAGGTTTCATCACCGTTTGCATTTTGCATGACCATATGACCACTTCATCATAACCTTAGGTACGAACCCACTTTATTATGTCACGGAACCTTCTTGTTGTTTTAGAAGTGGCATTATATGAGTGGTAGAGCTTCACCTTACATGGGTACCCTAGTTAGCGTCTTATTTGCATTTGGTGCCCATGCTCACATTTTCTCCTTTAGGGTGTGGGAGTCCGTTGTATAGTACTGCCATGACATTTCGCAAGAGCTTCATACTCCTCTTGATCTTTTGCTGGCCTATTTCCCTCAGGACTCCCTTATGTCAAGTTGTGAATGCATTATCATGAGCTTTGCCTGCCTTATTGAACTTTATGCCGGCTTCCTTGACATTGCGTTTCAGCCATATAGCCCGAGCTTGTTTCATGTCTAGCCATGCAGAGCCATTTTTTATATCCTTTACAGCTTGATTCCTTTTTTACCGGGAGGGGATTTTCCCCCGAGTGTCGATATCCTACACATGTATCCTTGCATTGAACATAGGTATGTTCCACTGCTTGGAACTAGTTTGTTTGCCCTTATGACACTCGTCTCCTCCTAGTCTATAACTATAAAGCAATTTTATTCTTTCAAGCTTTTTAAATATTTAAAAAGTCCAAGAAAAAATCAAAAAACCAAAAAGCCGAACAAGGAAAGATGTTATCTTTGGCAGCTGTGAGTCGTGTCGCCTTCGAACAGAGCACTGTATATCACATCCATTGGTTGGGTTTATAGTTTGACTTTAGGAGCTGTACTCGTTTATCTGAGTTTATCTCCACCGACTGGTTAAACTTCCAGTCCTCATGGAGCCTCTATCGATGCCTCCTGTGTCGCAGAGATGTCCCAGTTTGTATATCGAGTCTATGCTGCCTTTATTCAATCACCATACGTCGTTATGCTCTTGTTCGAAGGAAGTTGAAGCCTAAGTCGACCATTCCTCAGTTATCTTGACTTTGCATGTCGGCCATTCCCAGTATAGTTACTGGTTCGTGCACCTTATGATCGAGTCCTTCCACATTATACAACTTTGCTGAGTACCTCATGTTGGATGATGGGGGATGCCTTAATGCCCTCCTTCCAGCGGATTTCATCCCATTGACTTCAAATCATTTATTCTGGGATTGGAATCTAGAGTCAGTTTGAGTGCCT
>LPNX010117173.1:103402-173841 GCA_001517045.1 Pseudotsuga menziesii | reverse complement strand
CATCGTATGACCCCTCTGACCTCACACATTAGGGGGCATCTGTTATAGCTAATTTTACCACTCCAGGTGAATCACACTTTGTATGGCCTTCCCCTGTCCCTCTGCAGACTCCTTAGACCCCGTGAACCATTTTTTGTCTTTTGATGTTTCCTTGACCATCCCTAAAAACATGTGAAAAATGATACACGCGACTTTTAAACCCTTAATCGCATATATATGCAGATTTGACCCCTAAAACCGCGTACATCGGGATGTGTACAAAATCCAAATCCTTTTGGAGTTTTCCTTGACATGGATCCGACTCACTTGACTCCTGGCCTTCCCTATGCCTTGAGATCGCTCGGATTCGACCTTTCATTACCCCTTTGAAAAGCTATATAAGGAACTCTATGGTACATTGAAGGCAAATGAGAGAATTGAGAGCAAAGAAACTATAGTCCATTGTTGCCGGAATTTATGCTGGAGTCTGCATCCCTTTGTCCCTTGGAGCACTTTTGTGTTCTTCCCAAGCTTGCCTTTTGCTTGTGAGCTTGCTATCGAGAGATGGAGGATTGAGGTGGTGGAGGCCCAAGTGGGGGATTCAGTTTCTCCGATTCGCAGACGTGCCAACAGAGATTGTATTTATTGTAATCTCTGATTTATATTAATAGAAATATCTTTTCTTGTCCAATAATGTGTGTTTGAATGAATATTTTATCCATGGGATGATTTCAAATGCTTATACATTGTTGATTATATATGCTAGAATAGATCTAACACCATGATATATAGTATGCTTGTATTGTTTACTTGTTGTTGAGGAAGTAATTTATCAATTCAAGCTGAAGTTGAAAAGCTCAATGGAGATCTACTTCAACCGTCCGGAATAAGGTACGAGGTCTGATCCTTTAGTGTTAGACATTTATTTTCTATTACATATTGGAAATGATTGATTTCTGGAGTCAAGCTGTCTGTTGTGGTATCCCAAGCCATAGGAATTTCTCTCCATAACAGATTATTGCTTTAAAACAACTTTAACAAAGCAGCCCACATCTCATAGGCATTCTTCTTATCGTTCACAAGAGGTATCAAGTGGTCTTTGACTGCATCAAGAAGAAGGAATTTAGCCTTCACATTCTTCTTGTTGGACTTCTTGTGTTTGGTTTTCTCTGTATAGTTGCTTATCAGTGTGTTGTCGTTTATCTTTTAAGTAATTTGGGTTAAGTTAATTATTGACTTAAATAAAAGATCAAAATTGTAACTAGGATTTGGTAAGCTGAAAATTTTCACAGCCTTTTCATAATTCTAATTCTAAAGCGTGTGAAAAATTAGAGTTGATCACTCGGATTTGTGTGGCCCATGCATGCTGCTTTTGCTAATGGTAATAAATATATCATGTCTTCTATTGATGATTACACTAAGATTTGCTAGGTTTATTTATTGAAGCATAAATCTAAAACACTTCAAACATTTCCAAACTGTCATGTATGGATTGAAAATGAAGCACAATCTTGTGTTGCCACAATTTGTAGTGATAATGGAGGTGAATATACTTCTAATGAATTTGAAAACTATCTTCGCCGACATGGGATATGCATCAAACCATTGTTCCATATAATCCTCAGCAAAATGGTGTAGCAGAAAGAATGAACAAAACACTCTCGAATATGATACATTCCATGTTAGTTTTCAAGAATGTGAAATTGATGTTTTGGATTGATGCAGTTATGTATGTAGTGTATTTGAGAATCAAAAGTCCATCTCATGCTTTTGGCAACAAGATTCCATATGAAATGTGGTATGGTTGCATACCACGTTCCTTCAATGAGGCATCTCAAGGGTTTTGGTTCCACCTGTTATGATTTAATTCTTAAGGAACAGAGAAACAAACTTGGTGCAAAAAGTCAAAAATGCATCTTCTTGGGGAACTCAAATACTACCAAGGCATATCATCTTTGCAATGAGGTAAATAAAAGTTTATTCTTTCCATAGAATAAATAAAAGTTTATTCTTTACAATGAGGCACCTGCTCCCACTTCGTTTTGGATCCCAACATTATAGCTAGTAAGACAACTAACTGTGTATAGGCACCTGTCAGAATTAATTTAGGGCAACCCCTTTAGGTTAATGCTGTTATTTTTTTTTGGCAATCAAATCTCTCTCGAGATTGGAGCCAAGAAAGATATGTTGGCACATTGATGTATACATCTTGATGTATTCTCTTTTGTTCAGCAATGAAGTCTAAGATCCATTTTCCAAAAAAATAAATAAATAAACTTTGGTCACAATCTAGAAGATAGTTGAGCAGGCTGTACACGAAATAAATAGTAGTTTGTGTTTTCCTGATCAAGTATCGCTGAACTCTCCGTACCTTTTAGGATAGATAATTGAATTTTAAATTCAATGGAAATTTTTGGCTAATTGTTAAAGTTTTGATATAAAATGCTAGTGTCAAATCTCTGCTAGAAATGTTGTTAATTGATCAATTTAGTTCTCCAAAACTGTTTCCAAGAATATCTAAATGGTGACTATTGGCCCATTCGATTTTCCATTGTATGTCAGGGGTTTCCATTTGCCTGTAAGTCAACAGCCTTCAGGTCTAGCATGATATGCCATAGAATTGCATTTGCCCATAGTTTCAGCACCTTATATAATTGATATTTCCCCACCCCCCCAACCTATGTTCCTTATATGATTTAAGTGGTTGCTAAACTGGTTGAAAACATAACATGATATCCACCATTTCAAATAACCTTGGTGCTGATAGCTCCTAACTCGGTAGATAAAGCGAAGGCAATATACTCCTACCTAAATCCACAGTATAAATTTATGGATGCTGTAATAACTACTATTGCAACCTTTTTTAAACACAAATACATCCACACACAGAGATCAGGCACCTTACCGTGAATGTGTCATTGCAAAAAGCACTAAAAGCATACAGAGTTTATGCTCTCTTGCATTTTTATTAGTGATGTTTAATAATTTATGCATTGCCACAGCATTCTGCTAGTGGATGGATATATGCATATGTGGGTATGGGAATGTGTATCTATACAGGCACGTACATTATAACCAGTGTTATCAGACTCGGCCAAGACAGATCAGTTTTGGATCAAAACTAGGCTGACTCAGACACTAACTCAGCCAGAGGCCAGTCAGCATCTGACACAGCCAAATTGGCCAAAAGACCCTGACTTCGGACCATTACTGGCCGAATCTGCATCTGATGATTCATCAACTTGCCAGCAAGACCCAGGCTTAAACAATACAGACAAGAAAAAGAAACCTTAAACACTCTATAGTTATAATTATAGACGAGGGGGTGCTCAGTGCTCACAGCTCCTGACTGATAGGGTCAACACCCTGTAATCTTACCTAAATCCACAATAAACAAAGAAGGATGCAATAATCACTACTATTGCAATCCTTTTTAAACAAAGATACATCCACACAAACATCAGAGTCCAGACACCTCACTGTGAATGTATCATTGCAAAAAGGTAAAAACACTTATGCTCTCTTGTAACCTTTTTATGATGTAAAATAATTTGAGCATTGCCACAGCATCCTACTAATATATGTGGATGTGGGTGTGGTAATGTGTATTTAGATTCTATATGAACACACATGCATTATTACCAGTGTTATAGATTGGTTTTTAAATTTTGATCATAACCGATCTGACTTGGACACTAACTCGGCCAGAGGCCAAGTCGGAATCCAACTTGACTGAGTCAGCAACTGATACAGGCAAGCCAGTCAATAAACACCCTGACTTGGCTGCATCAAACATGACTGACCAAATCTGCATCTGCGGATGTGTCAACCTGCTAACAAGGCCTTAGCTAAAAACAGGAAAAAAGAGAAATCCTAAACACTAAATTTATGATTATAGAAGAGGGAGTACTTTGAATGTTAATTCTTAACGTTGAGGGTTCTAAGGGGAAATCTTAATGTGTGCATGCGCCATGTGGATTTCCGTGGATTGAATGAATGAATGATGGGGACCCATATCCGTTCTATGTAGGGATATGTATATGATGGGGACCCATATCCATATTGGTCTATGTGGATGTGGGACTGTATATCAATCCTGGGCCCTGGCACATACATTACAAACCCATTAAAAAGGAAAAGGATAAATATAGTTTAGATTTATGCACTTGGGGTATGGCTGCACCTGGCATCTGGCACCCTTGTAAGAACATTCTAGGGACAGCGTAGCAGTACAGCCGGCATATACATTATAAACCCATTGAAAAGGAAGAGTTAGATATTGTTTAGATTTATGCACTGGGGAAACGGCTGTGGCTGGCAGGGTGGTATGGCACCCCTGTAAGGGCAATATGGGACCAGCATATCAGCACGGCTCTCATCGATGTGTCATTACTCTGGCCTGTACACAAGACGGTGTATGGCCCAGTGCCATTTCTCCTGAGAGATTGTACACAGGATAAACTATATCTATCCTCTAAAAGGAGGAGGGTAGTAAGTTGGTGGAACAAAAATCCATCATAGGGAAATATGCCACTATAACAAGAAAGTCTGTAACTATGGGCATCGGCGAGTTTGTACACGGGATAAACAATTTCTATCCCGGCCCATTGAAAGGAGGAGAGTATAAAGTTGGTGGAATAAAATTCAATCATAGGGATGTATGCCACTATAATAAGACTGTTTGTAATTATGAACATGGTGAGGTGATATCTAACCGAAGCAGCGAGGTGATAGGGCTTTAAAGACATGGTTCAAATCCCTCCAGAGGGCGTGGCTGTAAATATTTCCTTGTAAATTTGTAAATATATGAAGTATTTCTCAATAATAACAAAAAGTAAAGACATCAAATTAGTCACAACCTCAAGCTAGAGGGCCAACAAGGCACTACAACACTGAAACCATTGGCAATGTAACATTTTCTGCTTTCTTATCAAGAAGTTGGTTTTGGAGTGCAAGTCCCAGGGATGATTTTATAATTTACATCATTTTTTATTACTAGGTGTATGCACAACGCTAGCAGAGAGAAAATAATGAGATCGATTTCAATCTTGCTATCAAAATCGCCGGTTTTATTTTTATTTTTTGAAGATTTATTTTCCATACTAGTTTGGCAGCACTGGGTGCAGATACAACATGGTATGGAGAATGACAGACAAGAGCTGTCCATAAGACTAGAGACCAGGATGACGAGCACCTCGACATACAATTCAAAGAACCGGCAATGGATGATAAATAAAAGCATTGGGAAAAACAATGAAATTAAAGGGGACCAGAAATAAGTCACAAATCTTTAAAAGGGGGGAAAAAGAGTAATTAATTAGAAGATGTACCTGGTTTGAAGAAGACAGAAAGGCCAAAATCGGTGGCCTTGAGGGGAGAATTCTCGTCCTTGTTGAGAAGTAGGAAATTCTCTGGCTTGAGATCTCGGTGGACAACGCCCATGGAATGACAGGTATGGACGACCTGCACAATGGTCCTGCAGAGGGAAGCTGCAGCTCTCTCTGTGTAGTGGCCCTTGGCAATGATCCGATCAAAAAGCTCCCCACCGGCGCAGACCTCCATGACGAGGTGGACCGACTGTTTGTCCTCGTAGGCGCCCTTGAGCTCGACCACATTGGGCTGTCCCGTCAGGTGGTGCATGATCTGGACCTCCCTCCTCACGTCTTCAATGTCGTCCTTGTTCGCCAGCTTCCGCTTTGCGATGGTCTTGCACGCGAACTGCTCGCTGGACTCCTTGTGCGTGCACAGGTGGGTTACGCCGAACTGCCCGCGCCCGAGCTCGCGACCGAACGTGTAGGTCGACCTGACGTCCTCCATCGAGCGCCCCAGCACGGGCCCGTCCGGCTGCCTGGTGACCGGCCTTGGCGATGGGACCGGCAGTGCTGCTCCTTTGTGGGTCTCAGGGGGTGCTTTGTGAGGCTGAGACTCCGCAGCAGTGGCGACGGTGGCGTCATAAGGAGGATTTCCCGTCGTCGACTTCCTCGGCTGCTCTGGCTGGGGACTGGCATTGCCGTCGATGTTGTAATATTGGGCCGCTGGTGCTCTCCCCTTTGTTCCCACACAGTTCCCCATTTGCCTTCAATTGACAAAGAAATTGGCTTCTTCAGATCCCTCTTCTGTTCCTCTCAAAGAAAAGATGCGGGCATACGGAGAAGTAAAATACTGGAGATGCAGACTACATAGATCCACGAATTTAGAACGAGATGTGGTGGTTTGGTTGGGTGGGAGTGGAGTTCCACATATGTAGAAAGCCAACTTAGCATTGCGGATTTGTTGTTGATTCCGAGGAGGTGCCTTCTCAAGGTGGGGAAGGGCAGAACAGGAAGCCTAGTCGTCCCCGGAAACCTGTCCGCGTTGAGGCGGTTGGAGGGCTGTTCTTTCGCAGTATTCCGGTACTCAGATCACCCTTGCCGCACATGCCACGTAGACAATGGCGTGTCCGCGTCGGACGGCTGTTACTCGATTTGAAGTTGTAGGAAAGTTGGTGCAAAGTCAACGAGCTAGTCGCGTGATGGATTTCCACGTGTCAAACGGAGAAGAGGAAACGGCGATGAAAAATAGATCGAGTCACGAAAATGGCCAAGTAGTGGTGTGGTTGTCGTTGTAATATTTAATTACGGTCGTTTATGTTATTATTGTTAATGAATTTTTCCTCGGAATATGACAGATTATATAATTTAATGTTGTTGTTTTTTAATGAGATATGGGTGCCTATCTGGATTCTGGATTGGTGGAAGGAACGAACTCAAACCTGTTACGCGGAATCTAGATTCTGGCTGAAAAATGTAATATTGCAGCTGTTTTTCTTTTTTCAAATTCAAATTATTTTATTTTTAATTTTTAATATCTTAGCGATAAATCCATTTATATAATTTCAAATTCGGTATTATCTTTTAACTTCGTCATCCCATAAATTAATTCAGTATCATTATTAGATACCTGTTACGCGGAATCTAAATTCTGGCTGAAAAATATTACATTGCAGCTGTTTTTCTTTTTTCAAATTCAAATTATTTTATTTTTAATTTTTAATATCAATTTTAAATTCGGTATTATCTTGTAACTTCATCATCCCATAAATTAATTCAGTATCATTATTAGGTTAGTATCAATTGCTGTTGGCGTACTTACCACCGTGTGGTTAAGTTTACTTACGACGATGATCTAATCATTATCACGATGTGTAATTGACATATAATTGCTTCATAAGTGAACACAATCTTACTACCAATCTTTAAAGTTGGGTTCCTCATAGCTTATTCTAAATGTGAGTGTTTTCCATATAATTATACAATTGGTATATAGAGTCAATCAAACCATACATTCAATTTCCTTTGTTTAGGTATATAGAGTCAAATAGAGTCAATCAAACCAGACATTCAATTTCCTTTGTTTTAAATATATGGAGTTCAAGAGAGATTCAATTTCCTTTGTTTTCAATGTCCTTTGTTTTAAATATATGAATCTCAAGAGAGATTCAATTCCCTTTGTTTTAAATATATGGAATTCAAGTTTGTGTATGGTCTTGGTTAATAATCTATGTTTTTAAACGTAGTATCAGAAAGTGGGATGTAGAGCTTTTTCCATCGCTTTCATGGCTTCACGAACCTTCTATCTTAGTGGATTATGTGTGGTGGCATGATGAGTTCTCTCTTTGGCTCTATTTGCCCTCAATTTTGTGGCCTTTCATGTGAGCACACAACTAAGTACTTTTTTGCGCCCTCTATATAGGGTTATTATTGTCATGGTGGCCTTTTACTTTTGTTGGTCATTGTTGGCAGTTAGCATATACATATCTACAATGGGTTCTTCCTAGAGCCCTTTGTCGTTACCCTTTGTTTTTTTTTATAGATCAAGGTGGCCCCACAGTTTGTAGATTAATGAGTGGATTTTTTTTACTGCTTGGAGATTGGGCAAAAAAATATTGTGGCAAATTCAAACCCCAAGCTCTAGCTCTACGACTTCATCAGCACCACGATCTCAACACCATAGCGAGTCTTCCTCTCAAAGCGGCTCTTGCACTTATGGTTGTACATATGTTTTACGCATTGTGCTTCTCTCATAGCCATGGCAAGATCACAAAGTGAGATCAACCTCACTACCATATTCATACCTCCATTGGATCACTTTTTAGGCGGCTCGGTTATGCTTGTCATAGTGTTGTACACCTCTTCGGCATACTCATTTTTTGATCTATTTTTTGGGTTATGGCACTCTAGTGTTTAGAGATGTGGTTTTGCTTCCTCAGATTCATAGCCTTTACCTCAAGACATGGCTTACATGAGTGTGGCCTCCTATTGCCTCCCTTCCTAGAGATAACATTTAGATCTAGTGGTGGTGATCATGTTTTTTTTTGTGTGTGGATGTTGTTCCTTTCACACTTGGCTCAGACCATGAGGCAGTGTTTGCAAGCATATCTCTCTTTGATAGTCGTGTGTGTAACTTAGCCCTCATGGTTGTAACCCATCTAAAACCATATTTCTAAGAGGGTTGCCTCTCCTCACAATGATACTCAAGTTGGGAGAGATTTATTTGATCCTTTTGGCCCATCAACAAAACAATGCCTTGAGATTGATCTAGCTAATATGTTGCTTGAAGTTCTTATATGGATCTTTGATGCCAAATACTAGTGTGGGGTTACTTGGCATTCTTTAGAGTTTCAACCATTCTTCATGTCGGGGCCTTTCAGAGTTCATAGGCCTCATGTTCTTCTGATGGTTGATGATGCTTGCTTCTATTTTAAGCCGTTGTTTAGGTTCCTAACCAACACCTACTTTCCTAGAGCATTCATGTGGTAATTGTAAATGCTTTCCATAGTTTTGCCTCTACAATCAATCCTCTTATGCTTCAAAGTTCAATGATGTTCATTGAGGCTATTTGGCCCTTCTCTTTGGAGTTTTGGTCATACTTCTTGATTCGAGCTTTCAACCTCCTCAAGCTTTGTGCTCTTTACCTTCAATGAATCTTTGCAAGAGCCTATTCGATATTAGCTCCAAGGATTTTAAGGAGTGGTGTATTTTTGTTATGTACTTTAATAGCATAATTGGAAATTCATAGCATAAATAACAAAATAAAGCAAGATCTCAGTCTAAAAAGACAGAATTACCACAATGATAGACAATTGTAGATAACAAAATATCACGATAGCAATATATTTATTCATGAAATAAATGTTCACTTGCCTCTTAAAGGGGAAAACCCCCAAATGAGACCAAGCTCTAATTACATAATACTTCACAAGACATCTTGTTTAATTGCTTCTACTCCTATATATAATTTCTACTAAAGGATATTTCTAGTAGGTTGGATCTTCTTGTAAGCCTTCTTAGTGAAGAAACTTTATAGTGGGTGGAACCTTCTAGTAAGTCTTCTTACATACATTGCTTTCACACTATAGAAGTTTCTAATTGGTGGAACTTTATAGTAAGTCTTTTTTATAAATATTGCTTTCACACTATATCTACCTTATTGCCCTTATTTAATATAGATGGCCTCAATACATAACAACCTATCTATTAAAGGGGTTAGAGTAGAACCCTGACATGCCCTCTCGTTTAAAAATTATCATTGTCGTTAAGACTAGAGATGTGGAAAATGTTGAAGTATATATGTTGGTTCCCATGTAGCACCCTTGGGATGGGTATCTTCCCAATAGATCAAGACCTCTTGGATGGTGTGATGACGAAGACAACATTCCCTTTTGTTGAGGATGGCCTCAGGATAAAACCAAATGGAACCTTCTTCATCTAATTTTGGAAGGCTAGTTTTAATACAATAGTGATGACCAACCACTTTCTTCAAGTAGGGGACATGAAAGACAGGTCGAATCTTGGAGTGGATAGGTAGCTCCAATTTGTAAGCCACAGGGCCCACACATTTGAGATCTTGTAGTGCCCATAAAACTTGGGAGCAAGCTTCTAGTGGTGGTTGGCCTTAAGAGAGGTCACATTATAGGGTTGTAGGTGAAGAATACTTGCTCCCTTTTGCAAAATGGCATTTGCAATGATGTTGATCAACCTATTGCTTCATCCTATATTGGTCCATTGTCATATTATCCTTAGGAGTGTGGAGATTTTGGGTCAATATGTGAATGTGTTACCAACCTCTTGTTCCTTATAAATGCTTAGTAAGCATAATAGTATCAAAGGGGGATTTTGGCCACATACAGTTTCAAAGGGAGGTATTCAAGTTGCAATATGATGAGTTGTATTATACCACCATTCTACTAAAGATAACCATTGAGCCCATTAGGATTTCCACTTTGAAGTAAAGCGCCACAAATATGTTTCGAAACACTTATTAACAATTTTAGTTTGACCATTTGTTTGGGGGTGATAGGCAGTGTAGAGATTCAATTGTGTTCTCTGGAGCCATACAAATTATTGCCATAAATTGCTAGTGAAGATGGGGTCATGTTCCATGACAATAGTCTGGGAGATACCTTGGAGTTTGAATATATTATCCATGAAGAATTGACTTGCTATAGAGGTCTTGAAAGGGTGTTGTAGGGAAAAAAAATGAGCATATTTGGAAAGGCTATCAACCACAACCATGATTTCAGGCGTATTGCAAGATTTTGGTAACCCTATGATGAAATCCATAAAAATGTTAGTCCATGTTGCACTTGGAATTGGAAGTGGTTGAAGTTAACCTCGAGGTTTCATGGTCTCCCCTTTATTTCTTTGGAAAGTGTCACATTCAGCCACAAATATCTGGATATCCTTCTTCATGCCTTCCCAAAAAAAGTAATCGTTTGATCCTTTCATATGATTTATGAAATACTAAATAACTAGTTGCGGGGGATGAATGGAGCTCATATAACACATGCAATTTCAAAAATGATTTCTTGTGCAAATATAGACATCCTTTATAATGAATGTCATAATTATGCCAAGTGTAGCCTAGATATGCATGGAGTTCTTGTTGAAGTTGTTAGATCATGGAAGAAAGTGTGGGATTTGTAAAACATTCATTGTGATGACATTCAACCAGTCTAAAAGATGAAGGATAGGAGAAAGAGGAAGCCTTCTTCTTCAAATTGTCAATAGAAATCATTCATTGTCACATTCTCCTTTCCCTTCTGGTAAATTTTATCATATTCATATCGCAACATTTTGGTGACATTTTTTCATTGATTAGGGAAGGAATTTCTTTGTTTGAGAAAGTATTTTAGGCTACAATGATTAGTTTTGATCTGGAAATGTGACACAAGTAGGTATGGATGCCATATTTCCACATCATGCAATATGGCCATCCTCTTGTTTTCATAAGTTGTTTTTCCAAAGTGCCATTGACATAGTTGTTTGTCAGTAAAAGCTGGCGGTTTTCCTTCTTGCATGGGGACTACTCCAAGGTCCTTTCCCAAGGCATCACATTCAAGAACAAAGGTTTTAGTGAAGTTTAGTAAAGCGAGTACTATAGTGGTACACATAGACCCTTTAAGTCCTTAAAATCCTTTTTGTTGCATCGTTCCAACTGAAAGCATTTATTTTTAGCAACGTTGTCGGTGGGGTTGCAACCTTACCATGGTTTTGAGCACATTTTCTGTAATATCCCATCAAACCCCAAAAACCTTTGAGGATTTTAAGATTTTTAGGGAGAGGTAAATATTTTATTACTACATTTTCCTTTGGATCCATAGGCACACCCTCCTAGTTGACAATATGGACTAAATATTCCACTTCAAAGACACCAAAGGCAATTTGGACCTTTTTAAGAAAGAGTTGGTGAAATTGAAGGAGTTATAGGAATTATCCACATGGGATAGATGGTATTTCCAAGTTTTACTATAAACCGATATGTGCTAAAAAAAGACGAGGACAAATTTACGCAGGAAGGGTTTCAATATTGTGTTTGTGAGACTTTGAAAGGTGGAGGGTGCATTGCAAAGGCCAACGACATCACCAAGAACTTATAGTGGCCTTCATGAGTGAGAAAAATGGATTTGGGAATATCCACCTCCTTCATGCGAATTTGATGATAACTTGAGCAAAGATTAAATTTGGTGAAGAAGTGAGCACCCTTGAGCTCATATAGAAGATCATCAATGATAGGAATGGGAAATTTATCCTTGACTATCAACTTGTTCAAAGCACGGAAGTCAATTCACATGCACCAAGTTCCTTTTTTCTTAAGGACCATAACGATTGGGAAATACTAGGGGATGGTACTAGGGTGAATGGCACTAACAACTAGCAACCCTTGAATGACCTTTTAAATTTCATTTTTTTTGGTAAAATGGATGGCAACATGTGCATACAATATTGGGTGGGATTCTACCAAGTATGAGTGTAATGGAATGATTCTTACCATAGGAAGGGGGCAATCCTTTAGGAGTGTCAAAGATGGATTGGTGCTTATCTAAGACTAACTGCATGGAATTGTGCCACAATGTCTGAATGGCCCTTTTTAAGAATATTTTCCATATGGTGTTAACTAAAAATATTTGGGGATACCATGTAATTCCTTTGAGAGTGTAGTCATGCCTTACCTTTTGGAAATTCATGTATAAGGAATTGAAATCCATGGTGATAGGGCCTAATGCTCGTAACCATTCAACATCCAATACAATATCACAACCACCCATGATGTCAATATCAAACGTGTGGGTTTTGAGGGAATAATCACCCATTTGAAGCCACACATTTTCACAATGACCCCTGCATTTCATAGGTCCTCCATATGCAATCATGATTTCAAAGTTGTTCATAACATGGATATAGAAGTGTGTTGCTTGGATGACTTGACGATGAATAAAGTTATCTCCGATACCACTGCCAATTAAGATGGTGGCTTTGTGATGTTTGAGGTAGCTAATTAATTTGAGGGTTTGCGGGGGGGGGGGGGACATTAGTCAAGGCATCCAAAGAGATCTAGGGTTCCTCCTCTAGCAGATTAGGATGGAGAATGTCTTCCATAGGCATATGAAGGAATTCATGGGTGCTAGTGTCAATGTCCTCACCAAAAATGTCATCTCAAATGGTCATAAAGAGTTTTTATCCTTACATTTATGTCCATGGGAAAATTTCTTATCGTAGTTGTAATAAAGACCTTTGATTTGGTGCTCTGCCATTTCATCTCAAGTTAAATTTTGGATCTCGAGAGACGGGGAGGACAAGGAAGGATTAGTGGAAAGGATGTAGGTGGATGAGGATATGGAATAAATGGGGCCTTTATTATTTGAGCATTCATCACCTTTTGGGATTCTCTAGCTCTTTGAGTGGCATCCAACCAAGTAGTAGGGTGAGACATTAAGACTCGTGCACATATCTCTTCTCTAAAACCACGGTTGAAACATTGCTTGTAAAAGGTGTTGGACATGCCTTTAGTGCATATGGATAGCTACTCAAAAGATGAGATGAAATCTTTGACTATGTTGGATTATTTGAGCTTGGTTAGTTGCCTCAAATAATGAGTGTCTATTTCAAAACGTTCATAAAGATTGGAAACAATTTGTTTCAGTGAGTGCCATTGTCACAGTTGCTATCGTTTAGGATCTAAATATAAGACACCCACTCTAAGTTTCATCGTATCATTTGCTATGCCATGCAAATAAAAGTAATGTTCCATCTAAGTGACCCATCCTAACGGGTTTGACCCAATGAATTTGGTGAGATTGACTTTAGAAAGTATGTGCCATGTGTGAGTCATTGAATCATGAACAAGTGGAGTGGAGTGAGGCCCATGGGGATAGGATGAATCAACTCCTTCCCCATGTGAAGGTTTTATGTCTTTGGGTATCCTAAAGATGATGAAGGAAAGAGTGTCATTAACCTTCCTTTTCATACTTCCCTCATTTTCCCTTGGGGGGGAGCACTGGTGTACATACACCATGTGGTTAAGCTTACTCAAGCCAACGTTCTAATCATTTTGCATAATTGACATATAATTGTTTGGCAAGTGAGCTACCCAACCACATATCTATAATTTTGGCCTCCTCCCAATTTAATATAAATGTGAGTGATCTTCATGTAATTATACAACAATTATATTGATTCAATCAAACTTTTTGTTAGTTCCATTCCCTATTACCGCTATGTTTTATATGAATGGAGTTCAAGCTTGTGTATGATCCTAGTTAGTGCTTCGTGCTTTTAAATAACAACTTCATAATTGATAAATTAATTTGTAATCTTCTTTCAGAAAATTGACCTTATTTTCATAATGACAAATTTGAATTCATTAATCACTTGTAGGCATTAATTTCTCTCTTACACTTTCACCATTTTACAAATTAATTTTATCCTATAATTTTAGGCAACCTTAATTTTATCCTATTATTAAAAATGCAATCTTGCTTATCTTTCATTTTTCATGGTTTTTTTAATAATAAGCTTATCATAGTCATAAATTTACACACATCAAATTTTCTCTTAATTAAATTAAACATGTAATTTGAAATTTTGATATTATTTTTTTTTTAACTTTTTTACTCTATTTATCATAAGAATGTAAAGTTATTTTTAAAGGAGTAAAATAACCTTTTTACTATATTTATCATAACAATGTAAAGTTATTTTTAAAGGAGTAAAATAATGATAGGACACATTTATTTTATTTTGTTGATTCTTTTTTTCTTTTGGGTAAAGATCCACTCTGATTTTTTTTATTTTAACGAGGTAAGGTTGCACTGTGATCCATTCATTCATTATGTTTGAGATGTTTTATGTTTTTTTAATACAAAGTATATCAAAAGCTTTGAATATGCATTTTCTATGTGTTCTTTTATGTGTTGTTGTTGTGATGTTTTATGTAAAAATAGTGGAAGAATATTGTAATAAGGAGATGGGATAGTCTTTTTGAATTAATTAACTATATATATAAAGATAAAAATAAAACATATATATTTTAATTTTTAATTTTTAATTTTTAAATATAAAATGTTTTTTTATGAAAAAAGAAAAAAGAAAATGAACAATGAGAAAGTGAAAAGAAAGTGAAAGAATAAATAGAATAGTTGTCAAATTGAATGACAATGCAATAAATGAAAAAAACAATAATCTATATATTATATATTCATCTATTAAGATTGACCAAAGAGCTAACCCATTGAAATTGGGTATATGTATTATGACTTTAGAGTAATGTAAATGAGTAAACAAATTACCTTATGAGTGTAATACAGTTTTAAAGCATTTATGCACAACATTGTTTTGACATATGTTTCAAACCATTGTGTTTACTTTGCAAAGCACAAGCATTTGGAGAATTGGACCCTCCACTGCCTTTCTAATTGCAAAATACAACAACCAATGAAAAGGATTTGAGGCAAAGAAAATCATACATATTTGATGAAAACACATATAAGACGAGATGGAGGGTGTAATATATCTATCTTCTATATTGTGGAATATTATGTATGGCATTTCTTTCATAATATAGAAAAGCAATGCAAAACAATGAACACATAATATAAAACTATAGCAACAACCTAAATCCAAATAAAACCTTCACCATTCATCCCCACCCTCATGAGGGTTGGGAGAGACACCCACCTCTAAGTGGACATCTAAGGACATCCAAAAACTGGCCCCGATACTAACAATTTTTGGGTCATGGTTTTTCGATGCATTTTTGGGAGCGTTCCCATGCATAGTTTGAGGCAATTACATAGAACAACTAAGGAATAAACTCAATCCGCCATTGTTATTTTCTATAAGTTAAAGAATACCCAAAACATAGCATTGAGTAAAAAGTTATGATCTCAAGAGGGTTCCCCATTTTAGTGAAAAGTTATGGGAATATTTATTATCGTAGTTGTAGCAAAAACCTTTGATTGAGTATTTTGCCATTTCATCTGAGGTTAAATTTTGGATCTTGAGAGGTGGGGAGGACAAGGAAGGATTAGTGGAAAAGAGGTAGGTGGATAGGAACATTGAATAAATGGGGCCTTTCATATTCGAGCATTAATCCCCTTTTGGGCTTCTCTAGCTCTTTAATGGCAGCCAACCAAATAGTAGGACGAGCCATTAAGGCCTATGCATATATCTCTTCTTTTAAACCACTACTGAAACATTCCTTGTAAAAGATGTCGGACACGCCTTCAGTGCGGATGGCTAGCTACTCAAAAGATGAGGCAAAATCTTCGATTGTCCTATATTGTTTGAGCTTGGTCAATTTCCCTGATTAATGAGCGTTTGTTTCAAAACATTCATAGAGATTGGAAACAATTTGTTTCAATGAGTGACATTGCCACTGTTGCCAGCATTTAGAATCTAAATATAAGACACCCATTCTAAGTTTCATCATATCATTTGCTATGCCACGAAAATAAAAGTAATGTTCCATCTAAATGACCCATCCTATGGGGTTTGACCCATTGAATCTGGTGAGATTGACTTTAGGAAGTATGTGCCATGTGTGACTCATGGGATCACATACAAGTGGAGTCGAGCGAGGCCCATGGTGATTGGATGAATCAACTTTTTCCTTTGTGGGAAGGTTGTTTTTCCTTTGGGTATCCTGAAGATGATGAAGGAAAGATTGTCATTAACTTCCTTTTCATACTTCCCTCATTTTCCCTTATGGGGGGGAATACATACACCATGTGGTTAAGCTTAGGTCAACGATAAAATCATTGTGCATAATTGACATATAATTGCTTGGCAAGTGAGCTACATAACCACATATCTTTAATGTTGGGCTCCTCTCAGTTTAATATAAATGTGAGTGAACTCCATGTAATTATATAACAATTATACAGATTCAATCAAACTTTTTGTTAGTTCCATTCCCTATTGTCATTATGTTTTATATATATGGAGCTCAAGCTTGTGTATGATCTTAGTTAGTGCTATGTGTTTTTAACGAATAACTTCATGATTGATAAATTAATTTGTAATCTTCTTTCAAAAGCTTGACCTTATTTTCACAATCACAAATTTGAACTCAATAATCACTTATAGGCATTAGTTCCTCTCTTACACCTTCATCATCTGACAAATTAATTTCAACCTATAATTATTTTATTTTATTAAAAATATAATCTTACTTATTATCTTTCATTTTCATGTTTTTTACTTTATTAATCATAGTCATAAATCTACACATAAATTTTTCTCTTAACTAAATTAGACAAATTCATTTTTTTTTTGTGTGATTCCGTCTTTTTTAAGGCAGGGTTCAACTTGATCTTTTTTGTTTTTTGTTTTAACAAGGTAAAGTTCCACTTTGATCCATTCATTGTGTTTGAGATGCTTTATGTTTTTTTAATATAAAGGAATTTATTGAGACATATGCAAAGGCTTGAAAATGCATTTTCAATGTTTTTTTTTTTTCAAAAGGATAGACAATGAGAAAGTGGAAGAATAAATAGAATAATTGTCTAATTCAGTGACAATGAAGTCAATAAGAGAGATAATAGTCTATAGATTCATCCATTAAGATTGACCAAAGAACTAACATATTGAAATTGGGTATGTGTATTATGACTCTAGAGTAATGTAAACGAATAAACAAATCCCCTTATGAGTGTAATATGGTTCTAAATGTTGTTTGAGCATTTATGCACAAAATTATTTTAACATATGTTTCAAACCATTGTGCTTCCTTTGCAGAACACGAGCTTTTGGAGAATTGGGTCCATCACCTTCTTGATTGCAACATACAACAACCAATGAAAAGGATTTGAGGCAAAGTAAATTATACATATTTCATGAGAACACATATAAGATGGGATGGAGGGAATAATATACCTATCTTAAATCCCGTGGAATATTATCTATGACATTTCTTTCATAGTAGAGCAAAGTAATGCAAAACAATGAACACACGGTACACAATTGTAGCATCAACCCGAATGCAAATAAAACCTTTACTATTCACCCCTACCCTCATGAGGGTGGCGAGGGACACCCACCCCTAAGTGGCCATCTAAGGTCGTCCAAAAAATGGTCCTAATACTAACAATTTTTGGGTCATGATTTTTTGAAGCATTTTTTGGGGCCTTCCCATGCATATTTTGATGCAATTACACAAAACAACTAAAGAATTGACTCAATTTGCCATTGTTCTTTTCAACAAGTTAAAGAAGACCCAAAACATAGCATTGAGTGAAAAGTTATGATATAGAGAAGGTTCCCCATTTTCATAGACAATGCTTATTTGTCGATCTCAACACTCTCACTCAACATTAATTAAGCTAATGTTAGGGTTCTTGCATTTGAGGGTTTTTGCTTCTTATATATTTTAGGCATCATTATAAACTATAGTTAAGCATCCTATTATGGGATTTTTGCGAATGAGTGTAACCATCACATATATTCTCAAAGATAAGTTGCCAACATTCTAACAATTTTGTATTGTTATGTACATTGTAATGCTTTTCACCATTTGATTCATTAACATAATTTGGTTTTCACTATAATACCCATCTCTATTGTATTATTTCATTTTGTTCTCCATCTAGTTTGGATCGATGGTATCATAGCAATATGAAATTTATTTTTTCTAATGCATATCCTTGATAAAGTCAAGTTATAGGTAGTTGGGCCTCAAACTAACTAAGTCTAGTGAATACCTCCCTCATTGATCAAGTAGCCTCTTGTGGTGGATAAGGTAAAGAAAGATGATGAAGTAGGAGATCTATGGGAGATCCTACCAAGTTGTTTCTTCAAGAATACCTCAAGCAACAAAGGAACAATATAATGGACCATTTTTTTCTTAAATCCTTTGACAACTCGTAATAGTGAGGAAGGCACTTTCGACACGCAACCATTTGAAGGGAGGACAACCTTCAAGATACAAGCTAATTTATATATCCATATATTTGAAGGCAAGTTGGATGAAAAAGATTTAGAGAGATGGTTAAATATGCTAAAGGGTTATTTATTTGTTCATGACTTTTCCAACAATAAGAATTCACACTTTTAAACTTCCTTCCTCATGTCAAAGATTTGTGGGATATTTATTGTGTGCACCATGCTAGAAATTTTGAAGGGTATGCCACATAACCCACTCAAGGGGGAATTTTTCGATTGCCCTCAAGAAGGAGTATTTACATGTTGGAAACTATGAATATTGGTACCCAAGATGGATGCGCTTGCACCAAAGTAGATCCTAGATGTTACTGCCTGAGTTACACTAAGTTGGATTTCTAAAATGATCCGCCAAAGACAAACAATTACTTAGGCCCTTTTTAAATTTTTTTAACATGTTCATACCCCACGGGGAGTTCTAATAAAATGAGTTAGCATGGTGAATTTATGTAAAAGGTTTGGTTTCCTAGGACTTAGTCATGAATGCAATATTATAGGTTGTTTTTTCCTTGTTAATTATTTATCGTTTTTAAACGATAAATCATTTCTGAGTTTTTCACTCAAGCCTGTTGTTGCAACTACAACCTTTTTTCCCAAATTTCTAAAAAAAATTGGACCCTCCTTTTGATTTTATCTAGCCCAGGTTTATTTAATTTCTTTAATCTGTCCTGGAAGTCCATTTTTCTCTGCTTAGGAAATTGATCGTCGAAACCTCAGTCAACTATTTTTCCTCTGTTTTGGGATTTGAATGATCTAATACTACCGTCTTCTTCGCCAACACCGCGGAACTGTGGAGTCTTTGTTTTATTTGAAAGCTTAACTTTTGATTTTTCATTGATTTTTTGTTGTCGAAAGTCTGTTAATGTTTGAGTCAGGGCATTATTTCTCTATGCCGTCGACGTTTCAGAAGGGAAACGACAAGAAACTCTTTTTCTCATCGATCAGTGGCCTTATCACCTTGTGGTTTTATTGTTCAAACCTTTCGATTTTCGATGACTTTGTTTTTTCTTTTCGTTGTCGAAATGTTTTTTGACAAGCAATCGAAGGATTAGTCCTCTTCGATGCCGCCATTTCGGAGGGCTTGTCCTTTGCATTTCTGACACTATGGAGGCGTTTAGATTTAATTTTTCGATCGTTAGCACTTAGAACTTCTGATCGCCGACACAGAACCGTAGTTGTTTGTGAGTCCGCCGTTGCGGTTGTTGATCAGAATATTTTCCCGATGTTTAGTGTTTTCAACCACCGATGCATTAGTGATTAGTTGTTCTGATCACCGATGCATAACTATCGGCAGCATTTAGTGCTCGGGATCGCCGACACTACGGCAGCGTTTAGCTTTGCATCACTGACACGGTGGAAGTGGTGAGGTTTAAATCGCCGACGCATAGTGCTTGGAGCTTCCGATCGTCGATGATTTTTTGTTATCGCGGAACCCGTAGTCTGTTTATCGCCTGTCGTTGCGGCTGCTTAGTGAACTATCCACCCGACGGTTAGTGCTTTCGCCCGCCAATAGGGTTTTTTTTTCCCGTCGATGAAGATTTTTCTCGTCGATATCTTTTATCGTAGGTTATATATAGAGGCTAAGTCTTTTTTATTATTATATTTGGTTGAAAAACACGTCCGCTCTCGTCCTTGTTGATCGAGCTATACCACCGTGCCCAGCTGTACGAATTTCATTTGATCGGCTTGCTATCGTGGAGGTTCTTGGGTCGTCCCGCCGTCTACACAACATTTTTGCCAGGTAGGCCAACCACAGCTTTATTTATTTATTATTTCATTGGTCATTTTGAGAACCACGGTTTGCCTTGGTTAGGTTTTCCCATAGGTTGTGTAGTCATCCATTTAAAATGAATTTTTTATCCTCGCGGCATGAGGCTTATCAGTTAGTTTGACAGTTTTGGCGGTAGGGGTTTTTTTTTGAGCCGTTATGGATGCTCTCTCCCGGTCTGAAGGATTATGTAGTTGGTGCAGACAAGGGTTACAGTGTTTGCACCACCTTTTTTGGGGGTGTTTATGGCCATCCCAAGGGGGTTTCAGTTTTCATATGATTTTACCCTTTTTTCGTGTACGATAGAGGTTTTTGATCTGTTGGTCGAGTTGGGGTTTTCGGCGGTGAGGATCAGTATAGGGCCTAGCGGTCTGAGGTTTAGCAATAGCAGCAATGCAGTTCATGTTTTACTGAAGAGTTAGTTCGGATCAAGTGATGAGTTTTCTATCAGGGTTTTGTTTTAGTTGTAGGCGGTGGACTAAGAAGATTTATTTTACCTTGTCATTTTCTTTTATGCATTAATACCCTGTATAGTTTATCTATGAGAATGCATATGGAAGAGGTAAATAGGTTGTTACAGTTTTTCTTCATTAAAACACTAACTAAAAGCTCAAATGGTCTAAGAATATGTTGTGTTTATGACAGGGTGACTATTTCAAAGGACATATTTCTAAAAGACAAAAGAAGAAGGCTCCTGTTGTTGAAGGAGAACCAGGGGTTGAAATCATCACCAAGGTAGAATACATATATGAAGATACCAAAGCTACCACTGGGGTAGAGCCAGATTATAAATGGGGTGAAATATACAGGATGATTGTAAATCAGAATGTGCCTGATGTAGGATTTGAAGAGCTGACTATTTATGCAAATATCGAGAAATAAGCTCTTATGAAGGTAGCCACAAGACTTGAGTTGTTCCCGTGCTCAGAGTTGATTGGCTAGATTCTGCCTGGGCAGATGTAAATACGATGATCCTGGAAAATACTGCCAAATAGGGATACGTTGCATACAATCCTGCTTATGTCTCAATGGCATATCACTTGCATCCTGCTCAAATTTACTTAACTGAAAGCTGGTTGAAAGAGACAAATTTGGACCTGGTTGAAACAGTTAAGAGAATGATGATACCAGGGAAGAACTTTTGAACAAGGCCATCAGGAGAATATGATACAGCCACTCTTCAGACCCCTTATAGATTTATAGCACTGATGTTGAATATAATTTTTGGGAGAGCTCACGGAAAAAGCTTCAAATTGGGATGGATACCAATTATTTTTTATTTGGCCACTCAAGGAACCATATTCAATTGGAAAAACATAGTGTCCAATAGCCTCTTAACACGCATATCTTCAGCTTTGGGAGGAGTGTCACAGAAGAAGTCAGAGTTCTACACGAGCTCTATCCTAGTTGATTGTATACTATGTACCCAATCTTTTCCAGCCTTGAGGTGTAATTGGGATAGGGACAAGACCCCGATATACACTACATATAAATTATTTTGGGCACACAAATACCATGGCTACTATAGAGAAATATGTCAAAATTTCATCATGCAATTGTACACTCTAATTTTCCTGACCAAATGCAACTGCATGTTCGAAGAGGCGTTCAAGGTCATTGAGGAATATGGAGATTACTATTTAACTGAGGAGGGAATGTATATCAGAATGTATGGTGGCTCCAGGGCACCTTCTTTACTTCCCAAATATGCCACTGATTATGTGCTGCATAAAGAGGCAGTTAGGCAGGTATATCTTTATGGTGTGGGGAGTTTTTTGTTCGAGCATAAAAAGGCAACATTTCTTGCCATACCTTTATGGCTAGGGAGTTATAAGTATTCAAAGGTAAAACAGACTACAGAATTTGTGCAAGAGCTGGAGCACTTCCATTTTGGTGAGATGAACTTTCATAGGAATGACTCCCAGAATAAGGTAGCAGAACATTGCAAAGAGGCAAATGTTCATTTCGAATACACTAATTTCTGGGAGAAAGATGAAGAAACCTTTAGGAGTGCAAAGAATATGACTTCCTTAAAGAAAAGATTTAAACAGAAAATCACTACTATAGGCGGAAAAGGAAAAACTGTACAGAAGACTAAGACAATTGAAGAAGAATAAGCCAGAAAGAGAGAAGAAGATGCTAGAAGGCTAGCACAAGAGGCAAAAAGCTAGCTAAAGAATGAAAAAGAAGAAAGAAAGAGAGTTGCAGAGGAAGCAACAAAGAAGGAAGAGGAGGAGAGAAAAAGAAATGAAGAAGCAGAGATAAAGAAAAGACAAGAAGAAAGTCTGAGATTTATAGGATCTAAAAAAGATCAGCAGACTACTGACCCAATAGACACAGAGGGGGAACATGATCATACAGATCCAAGGCATGGACAAGATAATCGTAATCCCTAGGAGCCTGCTGCAACTTCTGGCAGCACTCAAGGGCAAGCTATGTTTTCTGCAATAAATTTGATCCCTTTTGTGTAGATAGGAGGGGGGGAGATACCTGATTTCAACACCATTTTCTATGACAAAGAGAAGAAAAGGATTGTTAAAAGAACTGAGAAAAAGGTTGAAACAGGAGGACAATTGGGGAAGATGATAACTGATAAGACTTTGGTGTATGGAACAGATGCAAATCCAAGATTGACAGCAAGAGCCAGGGTGGCGTTAAACCAAGCTACTAAAGATAATGTAGATAGGCTGATGGCGGATTTGAGTAGTCCAAAAAGAATGCAGCTCAATTAAAAGAAACACTGAAGAAAGAGAGAGACGAAGGCCACAAGTTGAAGAGGAAATTTGAGGACATGCAAAATGAAGTGAGGACTTCAAAGACTGACCTTCAGACTTTGCAGGCCAATAAGGAGGCTTTAGAAATTTCTGCAGGAAAAATGGAAAAAGATGCTCAAAATAGCTAAGCAGAATTACAAAGACTGCAGCTAGAGCATCAAGTATTGAAATCTGAGAAAGATAACCTTTAGGTGTTCTACGAAACTCTAGGTGCAGAGAAGGTCCAGTTGCAAAACAAGATCATTGAGTTAGAATAAGAGAAGGTTGACACTGAAGAAAAAGATAAACAATATCAAATGCAGGTAATAGTTTTGGAGGGACACAATGCTTCATTAACAGCATCACTGAAATATGCCAGTGAACAGAAGACAGATGTCCAGCCTTTGAAGGAACATGTGCTAGCTCAAAGAAGAAGAATCCACCAAATGCAAATGTGTATTGAGGAAGAAAGATGTAAAATATTACAAATGGATGGCAGATTAGAAGAAATCTTGGACACCGCATCTTATTTTGTGGATAGATCTCAAGAGATTCTAGAGATTCTGACAAGAAGGATAGTGTGGATAGAAACACATGAGGAACCCCCCGCGGAGTTACCAGCTAAAGATCGATAGAGTTTAAAGCAGGATTATGATTTGTTGGAGTTTGTAATCAATACTGCAGAGGAATTTAAGAAAAAGACAAAGAAAACGAGAGGAGCATGTGCGGAATACTGAAGAAGAGTGCTGGTCACATACAATAAATGCTAGGTTTCCGTAGAAAAAAAGATTGGATATGATACCAGAACATGAGTTGTTCATCGAACATCTACAGAAAAGGTATCAGGAAGATGAGCAGGAGATCCAACAAGTCAAGGATCTAGATGAATAGATTCTGAAGAATGCAGTGGCTCATGTAGCAGTTAGTATCCACTTACTAGAAGACCAGCTGTGCCTGACCCGACGAGAATAAAAGTAGTTAAGAATAAGGCTGCTAAGTATGAGATAAATATTCGTTTTCTTGAACCCTTCAATTTGGAAGGCATAACAGCAGAGGCCCAAGTGTGGAAAAAATCATAAATGACCAAGCGGGCCCATCTTCATAAAGTGTCTAAAAGATTTTTGTTTTAAAATGTAATATATTGTATAAATCATGAGCACTTACTAAAAGACAAAATTTTGAGATCGAAAGGTTGGGGAAGCCCAGAAGTCATTTGGGGGCAGCCCAAAGGTTTTGCTTTTTGTATAAATATAGGAGAGTTTAGATGGAGAAGGGACTTCTTTCCCAAGCAATTTTTGAGAGATATTGTAAGAAGAACTACTTCCTTTTGCAATAAAGAATTACAAGTTTCTACTGGAGAAAGTTTGGTGGAATGTTTCAAATGCTTTGCTATGGATTAGTTGAATGTGAACTATTTCGTTTTCAACTTATGTCCATTAATTGTGAGATCGTTCTAACTCATTGCATTTATGTTTATGTTATGAATGTCTTATAGTTTATTCTGTGAAATTTCCACTGTGAGTAATGAAGGTTGTCACAAACAATAACCTATCTTGTTGTTCATATTTCTATTAATGTTCACGTGTTCTGAAATAAATAACAGCTATCTATAATTTTTCTTAATACATGCACATAAATACATTACTCATTGATAACTGATAATTTTTTGCTCCATGGGGATAGGTTAGTTAGTTGTAGTTATTTTTCTGATTGTTTGTGATTTAGATGCGAGAGAGTTAAGACGAGAGGTAAGAACCTGTGCATCACATTGTGACACTCCTTTTTATCTCTATCAAATTGGCATTTTTAGCTAGGCACTTGCACATCATAACTTAAACACAAAAAACTAAAAATGTATACGGTGGACCGGGCCGTAACTGGTAAAACCTTTTAATTTATTACTTGACCTACGGTAGCCGGACCGTAAACCAAACGGATTCCTCATACCAACATTAACGGGCTAGTTGGGAACGTTTATTGGGGAGAATCCCTAACTGTTGTTACTTGCGATTTTCCAGGCCTCAACACATGCAAAGTTGGAATAATTGCCTTGGTGGTTAGGCTTTGGGAGGTTATTAAAACCTAAGTATCAATGTATATTACCACGCTAATCATTATTTGATTCATTATGAACATGTGCCAAGTCCCCCATAGTTTTTTTTTAATTTCCGAAAAGAAAAAAAATTATTTTCATTTTTATAAGCTTATTTTTAATAAGTTAATTGTAAAAGTTCAAAAAGTCATAAAAGTGGGGCTATGAGGTTTTTTTTTTCCATGGGGGTGCTCATTTTCTAACTCGGAGCACCCACTTAACCCCTAAACCCACTTTCCTAAGTTTTCAAGTAATTATTTATCTCCAAAATTAATTATTACTCGAAAAACCCAAAAAATTGAAAAAACGAGAAATTCGACAACTCATAAAAAATTGGAAACTAGACGAAAATTGATTCCATGAGTTGAAAAGGGTAAATAGAATCATTCCTAAGGAGTTACAAGTCACCAAAAGGAAATCATCGCTAAATATCAAATTGGATTTTTTTTTCAGGAGAGGGACGCTTTTCCCATGAAAGAAAGATTTGGTTTGAGGTTAAGCTTTTGGCATTTTGGTAATTGCATTCTTTATGCCCCAAAGCATGGGGATCCAACTCACTCCAAGCTATCAAGCTCATCCTTTAGAAAGTGCACCCTCTCATGCTAAGTTTTTCTATTTAAGAGAGCAAGTTCTCTTCATTTCGACATCATGCAAAGTGTGTGGAACCTCTGCTCCTATATCTCTTGTAACAAATTTTATTGATCATTGTTGAATGAAATAAAGGCTTTGGAGGCATACCTATGTCGGGCATCAGTGTGTGGATGATCTTTTGTGCTTGTATGAGGTATAGCTGTATCAATTTCATTCTTCGTTTCATTAATTGTTATAACCAACCTTGGTAGGATTTATGTTAATCATTAGGAAAGAATAATCAAGTTTGTTTACTTGTTTAGTTCTTTTATTTTCTTATGCATAGAGATATAGAAATTATATGTTTTACTTGCTTGTCTACACATTTTTCTAATCTATTGTGTAAGTGATACGCCACTATAACATTTTGTTCGAAGTTTAGTTCAAGTTGTGCAGGTAGATCTTGCTTGAACAGGTGGTGGATCTTGTTTGACTCTCCCATGTCTTTCTGTTCTTTTTTGGAAGATCTAAATCCCTCCGCTCTCCACTTGAGGACTCCATTGCCCAAAGTTTCCAATCTTTTGGGACATTCTTTCTCTCACTTTTCATCACATAAAATTTTAAAATTTTCGGTTACTAATTCTTCGTGCATAGTTAAATCTTATTCATACTTTAAAGAATATCATACTAATCTGATTTTTGCATGCACTTAACACTTCAAATATGATTTTAAAAAGTTATATTTTATAGATCTAACTTCAAGAAAGTACTTGTCAAAAGTTGCAAAAAATTATCTTTGAAAGTACTTAAGTTTATGCTAATTTTTTTTTATGTTTCAATTGGTTAATCCATCATTTTTAGCATAACTTTGTTGGATGTTTTGCAACAAATGTTGAGCGAGTAGAGAGGCACTCTGGCCAAATTTTGAAGATATACCATTCGAAGACCCCTCTTATTACTTTTTCTTCTATGGCAATTTTTCCAAGGCCTTAAAACTTGTAAATTTGTGTTTCCTATCGTACAAAGGAACACAAATATTCTTCATCGTATTCATTGTAAAAAATAGAAGCAAGCTGGTAGCCAAGTGCCCACACCCCACCCCACTAGGGGAGATTCACATCTTTTTTTTTCATTTTATTTATTTATGATTTATGATTTATTTTTTGTTTTAAAATTAATGAATCCGACCATGTTCTTGGAAATGAGAGTATCGGTACTGAGATTTTAATCAATTCACATTAAGGTTTAAAACTCTTAAAATAAACAAGGCTTCAATTCTTGTATGCTCTTGTGAACACTGTAGGCCATTGGCTGGATTGGTGGGACAATCAGAAGTGGATTGGAGTGGCTAGTAATTAGTCTAACATTCCAATTAATTCCCAAAGTGAAAATCAGATACTTAATTCATTATTACGAAGTTGTGGGGAAATTTTTCAAGTGAAGCAGGAACTAATAGAAAGTGACCATGGGGCGTCGTTAGGCTACATCCTTATTGGTGTAGTGTTTAACACAACCCCACTACTCCATATAGCCCACACGTCACTGTGAGATCCATTTCTAAGTAAATCCGAACATATTCCTCGTACCCTTGGGTATATTTGGAATACCATTCTCCCCTTAATAATCAGATCATTACCACATTTTTAATAAAATTGATCAACAATTTACCCACTCCTTAATTACTCACTTACTAATTCTAAAATTAACCCACCGAGACAATTGCAATACTTCTTGAGACATCACTAGCAACCCTCTTACACTCAAGCACTCCATTAGCATTGTTCTATTGCATCCTCTATTTTCAATTATTTAAAATTCATTGATGTGTTAAATGGATGTTATTTTATGCTGGTGATTTAAGTTACTTGCAAAATTATCTCAGTTTTAGTATCTGTGTTATCATCTCCTAGATTAACTGTCTAACTTTCATAGATTAAACAACCTTATATTATTTTACTAGGGACAACCCCCCTTAGCTTCACTAGGAGAGAGCCTAGACAGAGTAGTCAAGATCAAGTGACAACACTTGACTCTCGCTTTCCCCCAAGGTCACACGTAGTGGCTTGAAGATTTTTTCCACATGACCTGATGTACGAATTAGGGGGCAACATAGTACACTGACACCTTTCATACCCTATGTACAAAAGTGGGTATTAGGGACTCTAAGTGGCACTTTGTCTTAATATACCAAAGATGCTCACCCAATTACATTGAAATAGAAATGGTATTTCTTGTCATGACCCCACCCCTCATCCCGACGATGGAGATGACATGACTATGCCGTTGCTACTGTCAGAATGGGAAATCTAGCCCCATGAACATAAACCAAAATGTACTGAACATAAAATACATACACAGATGCATAGTAATTGAAATATACAGCGGAAGCAAAACTCATTCAACATGTTCATAATAATTTAAAAGCAAATACAATTGCGAAAATTAAATACATAGAGAATACTTATCTTGAGAAGAAGCTTCCCTGCAACTAGCTATGTCATGGCAATGTTCCACCCAACCATAGGCCAGTGTGCTCATCAATCTCTTAGCATCATTGCCACCCCCAATCTGGGCATGATTTCCATAAGGAATTAGGGAAAAACAGGCGTACACACAGCAAGACCATACACACACAGTCAATCCAAACATAGTTGGGTTTCACAGACTATCCAACCAAGCCAATAAACAATTGGGTTTCATAGGATACCAAGGAAACAAGCCAACAACATATGGGTTCCTTGGATTTACTCAGCCAAACCAACAATCACAACCAAACACAGACAACCATATAGCAGATGGGTTCCTTGGACTTACTCAACCAAGCCAACACAATGATGTCCTTCCCAACAAAATACAAGTTCTGGGTTATAGAGAAACGTTTGGAAACCATAAACAAAAATAGAAGATGGGGAAAAAAAACCTAGGGGAGTAAATCATTTTAGGGAACATCCTTGGGATTCATAGAGGTAAAAACGACCTCATCAAACCCCTAATTCGTGGATCTAAATTTAGAAAAATGTCTATGGAATTACGGGAGCAAAAACGACCTCCCTAAACCCACAAATCGTGAATCTCTTCTGGCCATTCCCGTAGCAACAACAAAACGGATTTCCCAGCTTGGAGAAAGTGAGGAAATGAGAGAAGAATGTGAGGGAATATCCTAGCTTGCTCACAGGGGAAAAAACAACCTCTTCCAAGCCCCAAAACTGTGGGCCCTTCTTCCCATTCACCCAATGACACAGAAAATGAAATTTGGCCATGGAGAAGTGAAGGAGAGAGCTCAACCATCTTCCTGCTACATGAGGGAGCCCAAACGTGAATGAGAATGGGTGAGGAATGAAGGACATGGGTGAATAATGGATTGGGCATGCATTCCCAAGCATTTACTTGCCCAAGAAGTCAAAAACACATTTTCCAAAAATGGGTTGCTTCCCAAATTCGAATTTGACTCCCATACTCTTCCCATCCCCATGCATTAACTTTCCCAACCAAATTCTAAAGGACTGGACACAAAAGACAAAATGGGTAGTTGACAGTTTTATGGGTTCTCCCTTTGACATTTGGCTTTTCCCCATTGGCTCAAGGGTTTGAATGTCCCCCCCCCATTCCTTGTGAAATCATGCTCCCATCTCTTTAACGTTGCGGTGCATAGCTAGTTGTGGTATTTTTATTAATTTGCATTTTTACATGATGTCTCAAAATATATTATGCCTGGCTAGCACATAAGCCATCGACATCGATTTTAATTGTCAAAAACATAAAACACTAAATTCATGGTGGGGCCTTTGCCTTGAGCTCCACGCCACGATTTATTCTATTTACATCATATGCAATTCAATACCATGGGTTCGAAACTAGGGCACGCATTCCCCTCCCCCTTGGGGTCAAAACCGTGGTGTTACATTTCTAGACATCTTTTTGTTGCGAGTTGTTAGTTGTTATATCGTCAAGATTAACCAAAACATTTTGGCAAAGAGTAAGAAAGCGTTTGGGACTAGTAATTAACCATAACACAAGAATGGTAAAGGTGCCCCTGACTCTCAAAACACAAGATAGATTAAAGATAGTTGACTTCAAGAAGCCTAGTCAAAGTCACATGCAATGAAGAGGAATGACAAGTTGAAGAAGGATATGGTAAAGTGGTATGACCACCACAAAAGTCCTTAGCACAACAATGATGAATGTTGCACCAAATAATGTTTATTGGCTAAGTCGAAAGCCTTAGACTATTATTTATCCCCAACATCACAATATTATGTGGATAAGGGAAACCAAATAATCGACATGGAATCAAATGTTACCATTGCCACTGCAAAACTCTAACCAAAAGAGAGGGGAAGGTGATCTCCTCTTCCATTTGCATATGTGAGTGAAGGGGATACTGATGTATTTCATTATTGACTATGACAACTACAAGAACATGATCTCCATAAGGCTTGTCAAGATCATGAAACTACAAATGATATCATAACCTCAGCCATGCATCATCGGTTGGTTGAGCCAAGGACACAACATCTAGATCAGCGAACAATTTGGTTGACATTGCAACATCAATCCCTTCAAGTACAAGGTATTATGTGATGACACCCCACTTGAAGTTTATGTTTTTCTTTTAGGACAACTATATATGTGGAAGCATCGTGTTTTTTACCAATCTAAGCCCCTAAGTATCATTATCACCTAGGGAGATCAACTCTATAGGATACTCAAGGTAGCCCCAACAACTACAGTCTCTTTGTTCACTATAAAGTAGTGCAAAGAGATATTTTTCGTCTTCATGGTTTGGTAGGGAGAATAGAAAATCATCATGATCGCTAAGGCCTCTATAATGGGACCCTCTACACAACATAGATAGGTAGCTAAACTTGTGGAAGAGTACAGAGACATCTTTACCTCACCTACATGAGGTAAAACATGTAATTGATTTGACACTAAGTGCCCCTTCGCGTAATGTCCTCTTAAACAAACTCTCCTAGACAATGAAGAGAATATAAGTCATATTCACGAATTGATATAAAACGACCAAATTTGACCAAGCTCCTCATGTTCAGGATCCCTATTGTGTTGGTTCAAGAAAAGGACGAAACATGGTGACTCTGTATTGACTAAAGAGACTTGAACGAAATAACCATAAAAAACCAATACACCATCTTTCAAAATGATGATATACTCAATCAACATGTATGAGAATGATGGATGAGTGGAATTAAAAGTGAAAAAGTGTGATACGCATCAAGTTGAAAAACCATCACAAAATACCAAACCTATATCATGCTTTAGAAATAACAACCTACATACAAACACAATATAATATTAAAATAAATATACACATTACATTAGAATACAATACAATATATATAACTTGCATTAAACTCATACATATTTACTTATTTAAATTTATACATATTCAATTATTCAAATTTAATATATACCACTAATTCCTACAACATATACTCAAATCGAACTCCAACTAGGTTTACTAAATTCCATGAATCAACGAGGTTGGTTCCATGCACTAACATCATATATATAACATGGAATGTAAACAAGAATACTTACAAATCTCCCAATTACTTAATTTAATTTGGAGTTAATATTTTATTTATTTATGATTTAACATAAATATGTATGGTTATGAATTATATATAAATTAATATTTTTTTATTAAGGAAATTTTGAAGGAAGATGTTAACCTATATATGTTGTGATAATATGTTTTTATTGTTAAATTAGTATTGTTTTTATTGGATGGCTACGACCTTGTTTGTAATTGTACGGTATACTCAGACTTTAATTGTAATTATAACTTCTGTCACTTGTATATACTAAAAAGACTTAGTTTTAGTAGTTATCTCATCCATCTTCTTCATTTGATATATTGTAAAAGGAGGTTGCCTCCTTAAAAAGGTTTTTTATTCTTTTATTTATTTATTTCTCAAAGTATTGGGTTACTTTGTCTTTCTATTTTTATGTTATTTTGAGAATTCGGTGCATAAAATTTGTTATCAAAGCCATTTTCGCTATAAATTTTTTCAGAGACGTTTCAGATAGCAAAATTTTGAATCACTTCAAAAGACATAGAGAAGTATATGTGATAAAAATTTAGATCTTGGTTCATTATTAGTTTAGAGTTCTAGTATGTGGAAATTAGGATTTTTTACTAGTCCAAAAACTAGTCTCAAACATGTGTTTTGGGTAAAAATGTTATATCTAAACTTTAAGAGATACAAACTGAGGGCCACTTATTGCATCAAAAGGAAGAGTAACCATAGTATTTGTGGTAACAATTTGAGAAGCAAAACAAGAAAATTAGACACATGTAAGGCCGAAGTTTACGCTCTTGAAAGGAACAACAAACAACAAGTATTGAGAAAATTACCATAATTATCACTTGGCATTATCATAATTTGGTCAAACCCATGGCATGTAGAGAAGACATACTAGGCCACTACAAGAAGAAATTTCATACATAAGGGGAAGATGATTTCATATATAATATAAAAGAAATGTCAGCTAATAAGACAATCTACAAACCAGGGTTTTCAAAGGCATGCTAACTTGACACTCAGATAACTTTAGATTGGAATATTTGTTTTGGGTGATTCAAAAGATGTGATAAAGAGGAAATAGAGAAGAATTATAGGTAAATACTAATTTTGGATCAGATGGCAAAATGATTTTAGAAAATGTTACACCAATTAAACTTCTAGAAATCTCAACAATAATTCGGGAAGAAAATGAAGAAAGGTATAACCAACTATCCAATTTGGAGGATAAAGTTAAGGAATTGAGTGATAGGCTAGTGACACACATTTAATAGATAAACACAAAGAACTATATAGAAATTAAGTTGAAATTAAATATTGAGCTCATGATTTACCACCAAAACCTTAAGGCATCCACTTCCTTTCTGGCATTCCATAGTTGTATACCATCACTTCTTTGTCGAGCTTAGTGGTCTCATTTGTCAGTTGATCTACTAAGTTGCTGTTAAGTTGTATTATATGTAAGAAATTGACATCTTGAATACTCTATAGGTTCCAATTAATTGCACTGTATATCTGCATTGTATTGCACCTTGCTCTATTGATCAACTCCTCACCTTTTTTATGACATTAAGGGAATTGCCATATATCACTATTTGTTATGAACTAGACATTTTACCAACTCCGTTCTTAAATAGAAAACATTTTCCTCTACTTGATTTTTTTTCCATTATGTTCAATCCCATGAATACTTGATTCTTATTTTCCCTGAAAACCAAAAAAATCCTGGCACTTGCCACCACAACTTTTATTCATATTAAACACAATAATGAGTTTATATTTGGAATTTAAATACCTATTTATAACATTATATTGTATAAAAATAAGCGAGAAGCATTGCATAACATTATATTATATAAAAATAAGCAAGAAGCATTGCATAAGAAGGATTTACATTCTTTAGAGTTGATGAATATATGCTTACCTTTGGGAAGGATTGGTAATATTTAGCATTAATAACATAAATGCTTACCTTTATTCTCATCGAGAATACTACTATTTTTGGCCATTTAGCTAGGTCCTATACTTTATAAACTAGCATTTGCACCAAGAGGTGCAAAAAAATGTTGAGAGGGTAAAAATATTATGTCTTTTCGCAAGCCAACCTTTGTGACTTACCTTGCGAGAGTGCATATTAATACTGAGTTTTGAAATTTTAGGTTAAGACATTTATAATTGATGTGTTTTGGGGTTTTGATTTTGGATTATAAAGTGTGCAAATCAACGCATACAATGATTATGCCGAAATTTGCAAATAACAATAATACATTTCAAGCTCCTGCAATCCGCAACCCAAAAATTGCGGGATGCGGGTTTTGAGAAAGTTTAGCGGGATGACGATGGACGGTATATATGTTATTTGATATTTGATCAAGGGATCAAAAGTATTCCGCGGATGAGATTTGCGTGATGGATTAAATCGGACCAGCTTGGAGAAATATCAAATGTACCCATGATCGGGCGATCTAGATGAAGGAAGGTTGCAGATCGAGGGTCTCTGTTGATTTCGTTGAATGAAATTGTGCAGATATTGATAAGAAGCTGATCCACGATGAATATAAGTGGAGACGCAAATGAAATCTATGTGGTTCGAGATCAGCTGATGAACCAAATCTCTCAGTGTGGACAAAATGTCCCGATGACCCTGGTACAGAAAGGACATTTCCACATATGATATGTTTTTTCTGACCAGTAATTGAGTCCCCATACGCCATTCACAACATCCTATAGGTCAAGATCATGTCCCCAGCAGCTCCTGCTGTCACAACTCTGAGGATCCATCATGAAATTTAGATATTTGAAACAGTAAATCTTGCCTCTACATGAAGCAAAGAAACGTGGCCAGCCGAATCTGCTCTTATCCCACCTCCAACATATGCAAAAGGGCAAGGAAGGTCAAGTCCAAATGCCTTGACCCACCTGGGCAGCAACACGAGAGAACAACTAAGGTCTTATCCATGGCCAGTATGATAATTGAATATCAGAGGAGATGACTTGGCTAGATTTTTCGCAAGGAGTGAAGATCCTCGCTCACTTGTCACTTGTACTATTGTTATGATTTCCAGTTGTCAAGTGTACAACTATGCTGGTAAGTTATTTTCGGGTCTATCTATCTCACCCTATATAGCGCCACCCTCCAGAGCTGCTGAAAAACGGGGATGAATGAACACTGAGTGAAAGGCCAAAAGTGCTCAATTACGTGAGGGCTTGAGTTTTCTTTTAGACATCAATGGCTGTATGGTTCCAGAAGCTCATTTGTCAAGGGGTACTGATGGTTGGCGAATATGAAATTATGTTCCTTTATCATCCTGGTTGTCTACACCAAGAAATTTTCAACCATCAAGGCCTAGATGTGATGCACTTTGAATATTTTTGAATAGTCATACTTCTAGCTGCACAATACGACAATTTTCTTGTCCCTGGAGTGTGTCCCCAAAAATCCTCGAAGAGTTCACGGCTTCCAATGTCCCACTGCATTGGGGCCATGTTCTGTGACAACCAGTCGGAGTGAATGCTCGTACTAGGGTGGTGGGTGTCTGAAGTCTTCATCACCTTGTTTGTAATTCCCACTTGCTAATTTTCTCTAAGGTGGTGACGAGGTTGAGGACACACTCCATTGTATTGCCTGTTGGAGAGCCTACTTCATGGGAGGTGAGGAGAACAAGAATGCTTGTCTCTAAGTCCCCTCACACAACAATGTTACCAACACATAGGAGAATTGTGGACAAGGGTAAGCACAGAAAGCACATAAAGTCGTTTGACAGTAGGAAACCATGCAGAAAGGCACCCTTGAGCACGAAACACACAAGCAAGGAAGGACACGTGGCTGAATCAATAGACAGATGAGTGGTTTGAGCATTCCGGGGTTTCAAACCATAGTCATATCATAATATTAGTTGGTTAAGGTTTGTTTATGGTTAATCTATTCCAAAACAGTGCTTGCTTATAACAACAATCTTAATATTTAATGGCTAAACTTGGGGTCATCTTACATTGTTAATAATTTAGCTACATTTCAGGATCATTTGGACTCTGAACAAGAGACTGAGACTAATATTGTGTAGTCAATAATGGGCACTGGTAAAGAAAATCATAATTTACTTTATGTAACCAATTTAACTAACAACCCAAGCTATGAAATCATTTTTTAAAGCAATGCTCTGATCCAAACCTTAGTGACTCTCAATTAATTCGTTTATGAAATTATTTCAAGGTCTCTTTGTTTAATTAGCGTGTTTTTTTAGTACTTAAGAGAATAATGGTAATTATTTCAAGTTTTATTTGTTTTAGTAATGGCTCTTCCACTTTCATTTGCACACAACCAGGGGATCAAATGAGCTGATTCAATAGACAGACGAGTGGTCAACGCTATAACTTTATGTAATTTTATGCAAATAGAGATGAAAAATCATTATAATTATTACATTTCAGAAGATTTTGAATGCTTAATATTTAAAATCTTATTAACAATGTTAGTTGGTTAAGGTCTGTTTATTTCAATAGTTGTGCTTAATTTATGGTTAATCTATTTGAAAACAATGCTTGCTTATAAGAGCAATCTTAATAGTCTATGGTTAAACTACGAGTCCTTTTACATTGTTAATAATTCAATTACATTTCAGGATCATTTGGACTCTCGATCCAAATCTATGAAAGCAAATTTTAAATCAATTCTCTGAACCAAGCCTTAGTGACTCTCAATGAATTCGTTTAAGAAATTATTTCAAGCTCTGTTTTTTTAATTAGCGTGTTTTTTTTAGTACTTAAGAGAAGAATGGTAATTATTTCAACTTTTATTTGTTTCATTTAATCCATTATTTCAAGTTTTATCAATGGCAGGTTTAACCCCCTTTTCATTTAATTATATGGACCTCGGAGTCACACGTGGGTTTTTAAGTTTCGTGCGGTGGATCCTTTTCATTTAATCCATTATTTGTTTCATTTAATGGTCCCGGTTCGGCTGTGGTAGGTTTAACCTCCTCTTCAAAGCAGGTGTGAGAGCGACGACACTCGGTACTGGGTCGATCTCGGCCTCCACTTTACCGTCCAGCTCGATCCTTTTCACTGCCGGCATCCGGGGGTCCGTTGCGAACTTTGATTTAGGATTTTTATTCTGTGTTTGCATATAATTATGAAAGTTTTATTTGTTTCATGTAATCCATTATTTCAAGTTTTATTTCTCCATTCAACTTTTAATGTTGTATGAAACATTTAAAATGATTACAACTCTTGGCATTTGTTTTCATTTTTTTTAAGACTATCATTAGGTGGGTAGTTATTAGGGAGGTGTTTGTTCATGAAATATGTTACAAGCAGGGGTTATAAAACTTTAAAACTTACCAATGTGTAATAGTTCTAGAACTACCCTAATGACAATAGTTGCTAAAGTAATAAAAAATCATTTCCTTATGTAATGATACTAATAGTTAATCATTTGCTTCCATAAGGACTTAAAAAATAGTGATGGCACCCATAGTAAACACCACGAAGGGCTTTAAATTTTATTTCTATTTTTTGTTATAGTTATAGTTAGGTATTTAAATTATTTTTTTTCCCCAAAGGATTTTAAATTATGTTTATTTTAAATTATCAACCTTTATGTTTATTGCTTCCATAAGGACTAACTTAAGTTACGATCATCTTTGAATTGTGCATGTGTGTATATATATATATGAGAGAGAAAGGGTCAATGATTTCTTACTCCAGCAAGCCAACCTTTGTGACTTACCTTGGGAGACTGCATATTAATAGTGAGTTTTGAAATTTAAGGTAAAGACATTTATAACTGTTCTGTTTTGGGGTTTTGATTTTCAATTATAAATTTTACAAGAAGTAAGAAAAATTAACTAACAACAACTTAAAATTAACGCATACAATGAATATGCCGAATATGTGCAAATAATAATAAATGTCAAGTTCATGTAACCCGCAACCCGAAAATTGTGGGATGTGAGTTTCGGGAAGGATTAGAGGGTTTGACACAGAATACTTACATAAATTATCCCACAGTCCGCATCCCCCAACCACAAATATCGAGATGCGGGTTGCGGGATGTGTGTTGCGGGTTCGATTGAATACAACTTGATGTATTTTGTCTTCCCGGTAAATTGTAAGATCCCGCAACCCACAACCCAAAAAATGCAGGATGAGGGTTTCGAGAAAGATTAGAGGGATGACACACAATACTTACAAAAGCCATCCCGCATCCCGCAACAAAAATGCAGGATGCGGGTTTCGGGAAATATTAGCGGGATGACACATAATACTTACCAAATTTCTCCCGAATCTCGCAACGATCAATTTTGGGATGTGAGTTGTGCGACGAAAATTCGTGCAAATAATAAATATCAAGCTCCTGCAATCTGGATTGTGGGATGCGGGAATCATGATGCGAAATGAAATAATATTTACAATATCTCGTTATGAAACCGCATCCCTCCAGGTTTAATCTCGATCGTCCATTTGTTTTAATCCTGCTTTCCTAATTTGACGCGTGTAAAAATATATATAGGCTGGTCTTTTACAATTTATTTACCAATTTTTTACTGTTGCGAATTACTGCGCTGCGTGAATTATTGCTCTACTTGAATTTTACCAGGCAACTTCATCACAGTCTAGTTCGATTACAGGTTAGTATTTTGGTCATTTCTTCATTCAATTTATTACTGTAGTCAATCCTGAATTAGTTTTAATTTTTGCTTCCCGCTGTTTTTTCTTTTAGACACAGTTTTTCCAATTTGCAACAATGGCAATATCTACTCGCAGCAAAAACCTGGAAAAGGATATGTTCACCAAGGATCCGAACTTTGGTATTTTCTCAGATACCAGTGGCAGAATCACTGAAACCTACCAAATTGAATGGTCTAGGGTTTATGAAATTTTTGACAATGACAAATTTTCTAATATTCAAGACACCCAGTTGGCTTACGAAAGAATCAATACGAAAGAATCAGGGATTCTGGACTTCATTCTCTTACTGCTAGACCTGCTATCCTCCCATACAATGATGCGGTCAAATGGATAGTAGAACATGCAGACCTGAAAGTCCGTTCTTTGAACGATAGTAGAGGGTTAGAGATAGCCAATTTCCATCCTGAGGTATTTATGAAGGCCTATGCCCTTAAACTAGTAAGACAACCCCTTAATGTAGAGTTTGCAAAATCCTCGAAAAGTAGGTTCAATTTCGAAGAAATGTTAAAATCGTAGATGCACCAACCTAGTAAATTCTCGAAGAGGTCTGACGAGCTTTACCTTGTTACCTAATTCAAAGAACCATATTCCTTATTCGCAGCTATGTTATGCATACTGTATGGCCTTCCTAATTGTTCTGTGTTCAAGTCTGAATGGGCTCCAGTAGCTCATCATGTTTTAGCAACCGACGATTCTTTCCTGTGGGCATCCATGTTGTCACTAGAACTCAAAATTTCTATCCAAGAGTACCAGAAGGCCACCGCTAGAAAGAAACCCAATGTCTTCTTTTCAGCCTTCATTTATGATATATTGTGCGTTGAGTTCGAATATCCTAATTTGGGATGGAAGTGGAGTTTTTCGGCCCCCCCCCCGGTCCCCATTTATTATTCAGAATTGTGGGATACTAACTATGCACCCAGGTTCTATGATATATGTCAACACTTCCTTGGCACCATCTATTTTTTAATATTCAAGAAGGAATCTCCTGCATTTTCACTTGAAGCCACAGGTTTGATTGGTACAATGGGTGACTGGTATGTTGGCGAGAATTTTTCGTACATCAGAATTTGTGGTAGCAACACTATTCATATGCTACCAATAATTGTCCTTGACAGGTTGGTTCTAGAAGAAGTGGCTTTCCAAACTGTTAATGATGGGGTTTACAGGAAGCTGATTGGCCCTAAGAAAAAAGCTTGGCCCAAATTCCCTTTGCACCTTGGATCATTGGTTATTCCAACTTCAACCTGGGCTGTAGTATTAGGTGAACAGATATAATCTTTGAAGCTTAGTTTTGCCACCAAGATAAAACACGATCCCAAGGGATGCCTCGATGCCCACTTTAAGCAGTACCATATCAAAATTAATTATGTGCATGAGGAAATTCCCTACGATTCTATTTATTAGGGTGTTAGTACATTTTCTGAAGTGTTGGCGAGAGCCAAAAGCAAGGATGATGAAGCCCACATCTTGCAACATCAAAAGGAACTGAAAGAGAGGATTCAGTTTTACAGGGCGTTGTAGATCGATGTCTTGGAGAAAGTAAGAAAGGACAGAGAAGAAAAGGAAGCTGAAGCAATGAAGAATTCATCAGTGGAAATTTTTTCAGACGGAGACAAGGGAAATGGTCTAATGGAATACCTTCCAAAGGTACCAGTTAGGGAGAAAGTCAAAGCCTTAATACTTACGTCAACACAGTCAAAACAGAAGCTGGCAATGATGACCTTTGTGTTGAATACTCAGGCAGTTTCAACCGCTGTGACTGTTACTGATATCCCAATGATTGCTGTAGTCAGTCAGCCAAGTGATAATGAGGAAATAGTTGAACAAAAACCATTCAAAAGATTTAAGGTGAAAGATTCTTCCTCCACAGCTCCTATTATCGATTTGGTTGATTCAGACTTAGAAGAAGATGTGATAGCCTCTGCACCTGTCACTGAAGAGGTGGATCAATATTTGCAATCATTCACAGATTTGTTGGATGGTGATGGTAAGAAATATTTTATCCCTGTTTCTATAGTTTCACAATATTCATATGTTTCTATGTGTTCGTATTCAACATTGCTCCTTTCATCCATCCATACTTTATCTACCTTTCCTGCAGGAGGATGCATATCACCTGCACTGTCTCAATTGTATCAGGATTTGATATCTACACCTGAATATGTCACATATGATACCGTGCAAACCTCCATCTCACTACTTGTTATTTCATAAGCACCAATTTGCAAGATTCCCTTACACCTACCGTCAGTTACTCTGTCAAGATTGTCTCATAGTGAAAATCTTTTGGTGTCTTTTTCACCACTTTCAGCTGTCAATCTCCACTTTCCATCTTCTGAATATTCAACCCCACTCTCGTCTTCAATCATTCAAATAGATTCTATTCAAAACATTTCAGAAGCACCAATTTTGAAGATTCCCCTAGAGCTATCATTAGTTACTCCATCAACATCATCTGGTACTGAAAAGGTTTTGGTGTCTTCCTCACCACTTTCAGCTCTCAATCTCCACTTCTCATCTTCAGAATCTTCAACCACACTACTCTCTTCTATCCCTGAAATAGCCCCTATTCAAAGCAATTTTCAAGATTCTCATATATGTATGCTTAGTTACTTTGTCAACATCATCTAGTACTGAAAAGGATTTATTGTCTTCGTCACCACTTGCAGCTGTCAATTTGCACTTGCCATCTTTTGAATCTTCAATGCTACTCTTATCTTCAATCTTTGAAATAACCCATGTTCAAAACATTTCTCCTTTCAGTACTCACATTACCATGACCATGCCCTCTCCTATGATTACCCAAACATCCTCTTTGGTGTCTATAGTGATTGGCACATCTGGATCCATTGATCCAAGAGATGAATTTGATGAAGACATTGTTGTCTCTCTTGGAGAATATTATTATAGCAAACCTGATAAATCAATGATCAAAAAGGGAAAAAAGAGGGGTAGGGATCAAAGTGGGACGGAAGTATCTGTTTCTGAGCATATACTTTGGACTCAGCAGTCCGGTGACCCACAGGTAGATGTAGCAGATACAGCTGCTGCTTTGGGTGCATTCACAGGTGCCAATATCCATTTTGTTAGCAATTTAAACAGGGAGTTTGACAGGAGGAAATAAGAGATAACCCAATTGAAGGAAGAACTTCAGAAGAGTAAAAGGGAACATGAGGCTCATGTTGTTGATCTTATGAAGACATCTGAGGATAAGTACAATGAACTACAGGTCAAAAGTGCCTTTCTTCAGGTTGAGTTGCAAAATGATAAGACTTCAAATGTTTCCTTTACATAGAGGATAACTTCACTTGAAAAGTAATGTGAAGATGCAATTGCAAGTGCAGCTTCCTCTTCGTTCTCCAGGTTTTCATAAGAAGAATTTAAGGAGTTGGCTATCAAGATAAATGAGGACCATTATGAGTTAATAACTGAGTTGTTTCACAGTTTAAATGATATTAATGAAACGTATATTGCTTTTGGTCAGATGGCCGTTGTAGTTGAAGATTGTGTGGAAAAGAGGGAGAAAGCTTCAAAGGCTTTTGATGAGATTGTGGATTGGAAAAGGTACATGAAGGATAGACCAGAAAACATTATCATCCTCAATAGATTTCAGCTAAAGAAAGTCAGAATAGTACTCCGTGCTTGGCTTGATCTTAATGATATGGTCGAAGAGGCTATTAAAAAGGCACAAGCTGTGTGTGGAAGAAGATGGTATGCTGTTGACAGTATCATGGAGGCTTTGCTTTTTCCCATAGTAAATCTTATTGAAAATGCCTGTCCTCCAAAATTGATTATCGAGAAGGTTGAACGCTGGAGAGATGAAGCAAGGGAGAAAATCCAAGGGCTCAATCATATAACGATTGAGGATGTGGATCGCTTAATCAAACAACCGTTCGCTATTGAGGGCAAGGTCCACATTTACATCTACATCTGGCATAAGTTAGCTAAAAATGAAATGGAGAATTATAAATGTGATGTTCAACTTGGTTTTGAATCAACTAACTATCCCAACATTGAGGAATTGCTAGGGATTTGGAACAGATGGCGGGATTTCCTTGTTTATTAGTTTTATTTAGATTTGTCAATCTAAATTTGATGGAAATCTACTCTCTGTAATAAATATTTAAAGGGTGGGTTTCACATGTAATAAGGACTTTTTGGAAGGCAACAATCTGGACAAGACTTTGGAGATACCTCTGTTTAATTGAGGTTTTGTAATTTGGTGCAAAGCTATTTAATACAATTATGATATTCTTTCATGTCTCTTTTTGTTTATTTGATTAAGTTTCATTAATGAATTATGAGTTTTCTTGTTTAAGATGATTCAATATTACTGTTAGTATTTTGTGATCAATTAGTACATTTATTCACAACCTTGTTAGTGACTCATGTACTGATAAGCTTTTAATAGAGTTTATTTTATTAAAATCTTTATCTATTTCTACAAATGATTACACAGTAAATTTGGTAATACATATGTTAATTTGTTAATGTGTTGATTTATATTTTTAGAAAATTAGAAACTCAATTTTATAGATTCCTATAACTTGTGAGAAAAAGGGGCATCCCAGAGAGAAAGACATGAAGCTGTAGTTTTCTTGTTTCAGATGGATCAATATTACTATTAGTATTTTGTGATCAATTAGTACATTTATTCATAGCCTTGTTAGTGACTCATGTAAAGAGAAGCTTTTAATAGAGTTTATTTTATTAAAATATTTATCTATTTCTGCAAATGATTACACAATAAATTCGATAATACATATGTTAATTTCTTAATGTGTTGATTTATTTTTTTAGAAAATTAGAAACTCGATTTTATAGATTCTTATAACTTGTGAGAAAAAGGGGCATCCCAGAAAGAAAGACATGAAGCTGTAGATTCCCAGGTAATAAGTTGGCCCTCTTCAATTGTATATAGGTTGTTCGCGAGTGTTGTTGGAGCAACGCTGGGGAATGGTGGGACTTGGATGGTGACTTGGAAACCAGAGAAGTTGTATTGGAAACCAGAGAAAAATATTCAGAAACAGGCGATACAGATTGGTCGTGTTACAAAGGTTTTAATGGAAAACTGTTTAAACTATTTCCAACATTACTGTTGGAAATTTCAGTAGGTAGATATGAGTTTGGATGGGGAGCCTCACCAGATGTAGTTTGTTGTAGTTCTATTTCAGAACTGTGCCTAGTTTGTCCACAAGGTACGGAGATTGTCTTCTTTTTAGATTGTTCAAATAAACAACAATTTAAAAACCAAAACTCCAATTTCTAGGTATATTTTTAAAATTTTCTTAGATCTTTATTGAAAGAAAAATATATATTTTACATAAACAAATGACCAAATAAAAACAGTACATCTATACAGTAGACAATGGGAAGATTCAAGAAGAAGTTGGTTTTAAAGACTTTGAAGCAAGTAATCTTTCCTCTTGTTTCCTACGTTCAACATATCGATTTCCTTGCATTCGAGAGTATCTAGAAAAAGAGAAAGCTAGAGAAATGCGTAGGCTTGAAATAGATGTAAGTCTTGATATTGCAGTGAATGTAAGTCCTTGTCTGTCAATGTTTCCAATATCTAATGTTCCATTTTGTAGGGTCATACCTTGGGCTTTATGAATTGTTAAACCCCATGCCATTCGAAGTGGTATTTGTCTACAGGATCCTCTTGTTATTGGAGATATTGGAACATAAGTAGGATTAGAAGAATCCCGTAAGGGTCTTTTGTAATGCACAAATTCAACAACAACAAACGATGGCAAGGTAGGAGGTTTCTCATTTGACTTGTAGACAATATGAATGACTTTCCCAAGTGAGCCATTAACAAGTCCTTCTTGAACCCATAAATTAGCATTTAACATGACTTGTTGACCAACAACAAGAAGGACCTTTAATGGCAGTTGATCATCATCAATGGATTGATGGGCATTTTGGTTCCTTTGTTCTGCAAAGCAATGTGCAATTGGCATATTAAGTTGTTTCAGTATGTGTTTGTTGTGCAGTGCAACAGAGCTATTTGTGGGATACAAATGCATAGATTGTTCAAATGAAGAATTGTCAACAAATGAAATGCATGAGGTTGTTCTTGTCATTATGAGTGGCCAATATTCAATAGTTGGTGTTGCATTTTGAAGGTTTAGCAAGAGTTGCCGAAAGGCAGTTTGAGAAGCACTATTTCCAGCTTGTCGGAAAATTATTTCAAGCGTGATAAAAGTATCAAATGTACGCCAAAGAGAAGTTCCAATAGATGAGCCCGCATACATGGGGATGTATTTTACAGGAGGTAATTGTCCAAAGTCACCAAGAAGAATTATGGAACAATCACCAAATGGGATTGTACATTGCAAGGGGAAAGCTTGGCGTAAGCGTGCATCAATTTGAGTCAACATTTTTGGACCAATAAAGCTCATTTCATCTATGAGAATATAGCGAATATGGCGAAGTTCTTCTTGAAGTTTTGAAAGGGATTGGCCTTCAAGAGGGTGCATTTCACCAATGGGTATTCGAAGAGCAGAATGTATTGTAGATGCATGTATGTTAAAAGTAGAAACACCAATTGGAGCAAGGAGAAGAAGTGGGCAGGCATTTTGTTCAAATGCAGTTTGAAGTGCAAATTTGAGGAAAGATATGAGATAAGATTTTCCGGTTTCTGCAATACCTTGAATCACCAGTTTTAGCGGTTGAGTCTATGTAGTGTTACTGAAATGGGACATTACAAGATCAAAGGCTATGCGTTGTGTGGGAGACAAGGAATTAGGCAAATTGGAGAAGGATGAGATATCTTCATGTAGTTCAATGGACAAGCGATTGACCTCAATGAATGATGTTGTTGTCTCATGCAATTGGGTGCATATATTGTTATGTGACCAGTTGTGATTTTTGTCAAATTCACAATGGCCAAGCATTTTAAGGTCATTAACTTGGATGTTATATCCTCGTCTCATTTAATATAGAAGTTCCCATTCATCCATGGTATGGCGGCAACATAAACGTAATAGCATCAAAGTTTGAACCATCGGATAGAGGTGTAGAGGGTTCTTCTTCTGCACGTTCAATATGCCACACAACATATGTGCCTTTAATCTGATGCCAATGAGAAATAATTTCAAAAGTTGTGGTTCCAATACCATAAGGGGTAGACCAAAAATGTTTGTATAGAATAAGTTCACTCCAACAAAATGGTTCAAAAGATGAAGAATCGGAGGGAGAAATGGAAGTGAAATGTGGATAGACTCTAACAATTTTGTCACGCAAGTTTTGTTTCCATGGATTTTTTTTTCCTATTAGGTGAGAAATACCAACAATGAGCAGCTTCAAGCAAAGTTAGATGCTCAAGAGCAATGGGTCTTTGCATGTAAGCAAAAATGAAGGGGGGGCGTTGCAGGGGTGTTATTAGTGTCATTAGAAACATGGCGAAAGACAGTTTGGATCATGTTTAGGGAAAAGAAGTGACGACTACAAAGAACAAGAGGAAGTTTTTGCAGCATGTGACACGTCTCTTATGAACTAATGTCTCTTTCTGCAACTATTTGTGCAAGAAATTGTTTGATTGGCTGAAGAATGGGGCTCTCACTTGGTGCAGTATGTGCAAGCCGAGAGAGAACGGCATCGTAGGTTTCTGATTTTGGCTCTACTTTTGATGCATACTTTGAAATGCATTTGAGGACAGCATGTTTACAAAGAACAAGTTGGCAATCAACATTATCCCTCCATATTGAAATCATGGTAGGCTTGTGAATATTTAGAAGAGGATCATTTCTTGCGGGATTGTAGGTTTTCTGTCCATTTGGATCAATGAATAACAAAGAAGTAGCTTGCAGCTCATATGGAAAACCATAGTGACATTGAACAGATGTTCCTTTTTTGCAAAGGCAAGTTGAATCTGAACATTTGGTGTGCCTTTGAACAAAATTGACAAGTTCTTCATAGTCAGCTGAGTAGTTTGATGCAAATATCGATGGTGATGCAAGACTGCATGGATCATTTGTAGTAGAATGGTGTGACTCAAATGTGGACAACTGGGAATTATGAGGATTCCAAGCTGTCACATGTGTGTCAATTTTTTTTTTGTAGCTTCAACTGCAACATCGTCTTCCCAATCTAATGTGTCCATATTTGGTGCATTTTCCAACCAAATAATGGCCATGAATGTGTGTGGAGCCTCTATGTTCCATTCATATCTATATGGGAGGAAAAAGCATATATTAGAAATAAATTATATAAAGTAAAAAATAGATAGAGAGAAATAGGAAGGAATAGATGGTATAATACCTGCACCAATAATCGGTTATATGAAAACCTTTTTGAAGCACCTCTTCAAGAAATGTTTTGAATCTATTGTGCATGTATTGTGATGTAATATGTGGATTTGATATGATGTTGTGAACCTTCCATTGATAAACTTGAGCTGAATCATTAGGAGCTTTACCAGGCATTAGAGCATGCAAATCTAGCCATTTTGTGTTAGCTGCACTAAGGGTGAAGAAGAATGTTGGTGTACCTTGTTGATTGATCATATTTGTTAGTTCAGCTCTACTTTTGTTCCAATATGATCGTTTTCGACGTAATGAAGACCCAAATATTGCGACCTGCTCACCAATTTTATCATTTGGCATGTCTTGCAATTGGTTGACAAGCTCATGTACTGTCGGAGGTAGTGTATCTTCAAGATTTTTTTTAACAAAAATAGAGGCAGTACTATTACTTCGATGACGCATAATTAGGTTGTATATGTAGTATCGGAAGTGAGGATGTTGGGAAAATCTGTTGTCGTGATAACGAATAAGGTGGAGTGCATATTTGTGCATACCAACTTGATGAATGCGTGGTTGTAATAACATTGCTGTACATGTGGGAAACAAAGTTGGAAAAGCCATGGAAAGAAGGCCTTCTGTGTTGTACTCATTGATAGGGGAAATTTATATAGGGGGCCAATCAATGGAAGGTGGTAGTGGGATATTTGGTATGTGTAACAACTGTCTAATTTCTTCAACCTCAGTTCTAGCATTGGTTTGTGTTGAAATAAATGACAAGGATTGCAATTCATAGGGTTCAAATGAATTTGGTGGTTGATCTGTACAAGATAAGCTTTGCGAATGAGATAATGTAGCATTGCTATTAAGATGCAGAATCAAAGGTGAAATGTCTGCTGAAACAAGTGGCAAAGAAGCTAATGCAATTGGGTTGATTTGTACATCCTTGTAGTATGGGTCATTTTCCATTTTGAATTAAAGGGCAACAAGAACATGTGTTCGACTAACAAATAGTTCATATGGTTTGTTTGTATAATTGCATTTCCGAACAACGAGGATGTCAAGTTTTGATACTAAATGCGGTAGGTATGTCGCAAGGTTGGAAATGTCTTGGGGGAAGCAAATAGTATGACCATAGTATTTATATTGACCACCACGAGCATGTATCACTTACAATATGGGGTTAGCATGACTAATGAGCATCTCTTCAACCTATGTAAGTACTGCAAGGATAGTTGGTTGCTTGCCCGGATCCATATTGTTTTCCAATGAAAAGCGATGCCCTTTTCGTTCTAGAATACAACATGAACAAGTGTATGCTTCATGGAACTTTTTCATTACAATACTAGGGTAACATTCTTTGTAAATCGAGCAGACATGCATATCAGCTAGTTGGTCCATTTTTTTACGAAATCATTGATGTGCATCATTGAGGTGGTTGTTCAATGGATTTGGTACAGGAGATGGAAGTGAAGCTGAGTCGACATGTTCTATAAGAGAATTTGAAGAAGACATATCCACACGCATACAAGCAGCCCTGTAAAGAAGACGATGTTTCTTGTTGTTTTGATCTTTGTATTGTGCATATAAAACTCTTCTTCGTGCGTTGGCTTGTTCCTTGCCATGATTTGGCATAATTCCTACAAGATAATTGTAAACTTGTTAAACACCTAGAAGCTTTGATTGTTGGCAGGGACACATTTTGTACATGTATTAACTGGAAACTATTTGGATATAAAGCAGAAGATAAAAAACAAATGTTAATTCATTGCATACGGGGAAGTAAGAATGTAGCTTAAAATAATATAACTGGAGTAAATTTTGTTTTTCAAGTTGTAACTTGATAATTGTAAGAAAACATAATTATAGAAGAACAAATTGTAGTGTGAGAAAGTATATATAAAAAAAAATGTTACTGTAATTATTGTTATGTATAGGGTAATCAAAAGTTGTTCCCAGAAACAAGAGAACAAAGTTGTGCATTTTATAAAAAACAAGATAGCAAAATAGTATTGTATTTAAAAACTACCATATAGGTTTTTTCACCAATTTGCATAAGAAATGGTGGGTGATAGCCTGTACATTGGAAGTATGAAACTGCAAGAAAGTGGTACTATAAGAGAGTAAAAAAAATACCCTGCTATGTTGAACAATGAAACAACACATTAAAATTGAGAATTGAAAGCATTTATTATAAATAATGAAGAATGGTTAAGTACCAAGTTGAAAAAACGTATATATTTATGTGTCCATCTAAAAATGTCATTTATGTGTTTTCAACCATGACAATCACAACTTTTAGGCGTGCAACTCTGTAGAAGGTCTCTATTTTAACTGACAGAGTAAAAGGTAATTTTTTGTTGCAGATCCTCTGCACTATTTCATCAAGTGATGTTGTTTCAGTTGACAGAAGACACATATCTTTTGCAAAAGTTCCCATGAGTTGGTTTGCAGCATCATCAAATGCTATCACACCATGAATGGATCCGGTAACATCTTCCAAGTCAACCTTTAGTATATATTAGTAGTCACATTCAAGAAACTCTCCATCACATTTAGCACAATGCCAGATGTCTCCAACTTTCTAAGCAATCTTTTTCATGCATTGTATTCCATCAACAAAAAGAGGGCATGCAAGGAAATAAAAGTCATCGATGTTAACATTTGTGATGGTTGCTACAAGAGAGTACCAAACAACTTTTTCAGATGGTTGAAGAGTTTGCAGGTCCTTGATGGTAGTGACTTTACGAGTACCAGAGTGAGAGGCATTGAACTTTCGGCTCAACGATGGTGATGCTGAACGAAATCCATTTTCATGAAACCAATTTTGGAGATCTGAAGTTTGTTCAATATCCAGGTTTATAAAAACAACAGTGTTGGAAATAGTTCCAACAGTTTTTCCATTAAATTATGTAACGCGACCACCTTTGATTGCTACAGCTAGAGGCGTAGGTAAACCACAGAGGTTGGCAAGTTCAGCTCCTTCAATTTGGCAATGGTCACCCCAAAGTGTTATGTCAATACTATTTCCTGACATGTCACGAAGTCCAATAGTGTGCCTAACAGTCTCAACACCATCTTGTTTTCGTATTCTGGATGTTGGAGAAATAGGCCAACAAGATCCACCATGGAACTGACAGGTATAGTTTGTATCTCATGTATAGTTTTAAAGTTAAAGCAAAAAAAAGGTATTAAGGGGTATTCATTTAAGCATGGTTGGATGGTTGAGGAGGAACCTAGGAAAATCTCATTATGGCTTTTCAAATGGTTGAAAATTGGATTGGATGCTTTCACTGTGCCATTTGATACTATGTACACTATTCCTGTATGTATTTTTTCATACAAAGATAGTGCCAATTCATTGAATGCATATATATGTATTTCATCGTGTGAAGCATTAACAATGTCAAATCCAAATATTTTTCCAGACCCTCGTTGGTTTTCATATTCATGTAGCTTTGTCTTGGCAATAACTCGACCTTGAATGTTCGATACTTTGCTAGAAAAGGTTAGTGATGTGAATGGAATAGTTGATGTAGCCAAGGCAGGGTTATCATCTACTGAGCTAGGATTCACTAGAATAAAGGAACAACTCTATGAGGGAGAAGGTATAGGTAAGTGGTAAGGTGCAGGATCTCCAATAATCGTTGCATCCACTATGACAACTTCGAGTGCAAGCAATGCGATAGTCCTGTGAGAAGAAGTATGTTAGAGTTGAATAGGGTATAAAAACCTTGGATGCATGAACATTGTGAAAATGATTAAGTGGACAAAGACAAAATGGAAATTAAACATATGTTACACTATGTACAATGTTCGATGTACACTTGGTAATTTTGATTATAGATCCTTCTTTGAGTTGTCCAGTTTCTACAAGACTACTATATATAGTTGGAAGTAATATCTCATGCTTTTGAAGCTCGTCTGAGATAGAAATTCGGAACCGAATAGATGATGAGTTCAGTGAGTTCACTTGGTTTAACGAGGAGACTTGTACCAGCGGGAAAATGTTGACAGCACCATGCAGCAAGAGTGATATAGAATCTTCAGTTAGCATACTCTCCATAGTGTGACCGTTTTTCTTTCTTGTGAAATGAAAAAGGGCAAGAACAACAAAAAAATCGCAATGTCACATATTCATGTGATCCAACGACAAAAAATACTTGCAGATATCACACATTTTTTTTTCTAGTTGAACTTACACCAAGGGGGAATATTGAAATTTGGGGTGAACCAAGATGTATGTTTTTTTATTTCTACCTATGAGCATGAGACAAGCACTGTCAAGATTGATTCTATGGTAGTTGTTCAAAATTTGCAATAAACATTAATAGATTAATTTGTGTCGTATTTCAAATTTTCACTATAAATATTGTAATTCTTAATTGTATTCATTTAGTCTTCTTCATACATTATATAGATTAATATATAATCCACTATCCCGCAACCTGCATCCCGCAAATGCGGGATGCGGGGTACGGGATTACTAAATAATATTTCATTCACCACCCTCATCCCGTAGCCCGCATCCCACAATTGTGGGGCACGAGATCCAGAATTACAAAATAGTGGGATGCGCGATTACAAAAATGCGATATGCACGATTACAAAATAGAGAAGTTTTAATTTCCCTTTCGGCAACGCGCAATCCCGCAAAATGTGGGTTGCGGGTTGCGGAAACACAAAATAAAAATCCTAAATCAAACCACAAGGCAAAAAACCAAAAATTGAATACTGTTTTTGTGAAAGAAATTTATACGAAAATCAATCGTTGGTGACAGCGCAAGGTTTCAACTATTTTGAACGTGCTTGTAAAACTCCAGTCTACGATTTAGTCCAGTTTAGTCCAGTCTATGTTTGCAAAATAGCGTAATATAACTATGGACCGGTGGTATTCTCTACTCTTACATCGGTAATATAACTATTTATAGGACTGCTGGTGTCCTGTAAATTTAAAGAAACTGGAAATTGTAAAGTGTAAATGAAGCGCACCAAAATCAATATGTGGTTAGCTTCTGGTGTGTTTATATGCAATAAAGAAAAGGCGTTTTCCGTTTGTAGCTTTAGAGTTCCTTTGAAGTAAAAATGTATCGAATTTTGTATTGTCAGGAAAAATATATGAGGCAATACATAAACAACTAATAATAAAAAAAAGCAGGAATAACAACAAAACGAAGCAAGGGTGTTTGACCATCTCATGGAACACCCTTGCTTTCTTTGGTTGAACTAAAACAAAGCCAGGATTATGTCATTCTCTTTCAGTCAAAGCATCAATAACAACAAAACAAAACAAGGTTGTTTGATCATCTCATAATCAGACTAAATGAATATTCAAAAAATTTAAGCAGACTAAAGGAATACTTGCAAATTTAAAGAAACTGCAAACTGCAAAAGAAAACACATTAATAAATAATAATCAGACAAAGCAACAATAACAGGAAAAAAAAGCAAGGGTGTTTGACCATTTAATAATCAGACTAAATGAATCTTCAAAAAATTTAGGCAGACTAAAGGAATACCTGCAAATTTAAAGAAACTGTAAAATGTAAAGTGTAAATGAAGTGCACCAACATCAATATGTGGTTACTTGAAGGTCTGTTTATATGCGCAAAGCAAAGGTGGTGCAACAACAAATGTGGCAAATGCAGTATTGTAACATGCTTTTCAAGATCGCCATAAGCTGAGCAAAGATGAAGATATTGACTCATGTATGAATCATATGACAAGCTTTCTTGCATTAATTGAGTAGCAATGCATTGATGAAACATTAATGCTAATGGATAGAGGGACATGGGCAAACTCTATTCAATTCAATGAAGCACCGGTAAAATGAAAGTTCGACCAAATTGTGAGTGTAAAGACAGAAAACTTGTCCAGAATGGCGTCTGCTAAACCCAAAAAAAATGGTGAAGCTAAACTCTGCAATATCGTCGGGAATGAGTTTCCCGAATCAAGATAAATGAACCACGGGCAAGGACCGTAAAATCCTGTAAAAAAAATTGCCCGGACCGGTGGTTTAGAACAACTGATGGAAGAGTATAGAATACACGCAAACCATCTGTTAGGAAAACACAGTAAACGACAACTGCAAAGAACAACCCGTAACTGGCAACCAATCCATCAATCCCTTCACTTGCAGCAATGATCGTAACACACAGGACACTAGTGGTCTACGAGATAGAAGTTCTCCTATAGAGATGGTAGAATCGGGGACCCAAATAAAATGCATTAGCTAAATACCAACTCCAAAGAATGGCCTGCAACTGCCAATCAATCCATCAATCCATTCACGTGCAGCAATGACCGTAACACAAAGGACACCATTGGTCTACGGGACAAAAGTTCACCAATCAAGATTGCAGAATCAGGACCCAACTATAACATAGAAGATAAAAATTCTGATTGATTAGCACAACACTTGTCCATGATCCATTGGTTAATTCGACGCGACACCCGTCGAAGTGTGAATGGCCAGGAAGACGAGGAATCTTCTAAGACTACGTCTCCATAGGGAAAACGCCTTCGGCGTAATAAAGTTATAGGTCGTCAATTAAGATTTATTTCTTCATTTTTTTATACGTTTTTAAGGTAATTATGTATAATAGTTGGAGAATTGATTTAGTTTTTTTTTCATGGAAAAAGGTTCTAAGTTTTTTATTATAAGTTAAAAAACCGGTGTATAGAGATCTCCATTTTTAACGGAAGTGTATTTATATAAACTGACGGTTGTAAGTCTGGAAACAAATTGCCATTGGTTAAATCAAAGTATACTAGTAGAGTTTGCACAATTTTACCATGTAAATATCCCATAACCTCCACCCGTCGGTCGACAATCTCTATGGCCAAGGCTTCTTTATTTAATGAACTGCGTCTAATTCTTGGTGGTTAACTCTAGTTTCTTCTTTGTTGATTTCTTAATATACTAGGGATCCCCATTTTGAATTGACCTTATATTTGGCCAAAAATCATATTTCACATAATGTTTCTAAGCCTATGCCTTTACATATATATATTTTAACTCAAACGAATAATTTTTTATTTTTTATGAAGAAATTCAGGTCTGATTTAGAAAATTCCTAATAAGCCAATTACACATAGAGCAGTAGTAAAAATTCAATAAGATCAAAGTTAATACAAATTCTTACAATTTGAAAATATATCTTCTAGATAGACATATCACAACTTATTGAAACAGTTAAGGAATTGGATGAAATGTGTTGGGTTCTCCATTGATGTCGAGGTTTCCTTGTGACAGCAGGCAAGCTTTATTTGCCAGAGAATTTGCATTTTTATTTAGCTCTCGGAGAATATGGAAAGAAGGGACACTTTCAAACTCTTTCAATGTATTTCAGATTCTCCGCAGATATTTATTAAAGGCAAAATTGTTAAAATGATCTTTTAAGTTTAACAATTTGATCAACAACTCTGAATCTCCAAAACTTTGAATTGAGTTATACTTGATCTCCTTTTCTATTTGGAACGCCTTAAGGAGACTATAACTTTCTGCTTGATTTTTTGACCTTATTCCTAGTCCCATCTAAAAAGGGATTCGGTCAATATGTCCGGGGATATAATCAAACCCCCAGCTCCAGCGATCCCATGATTCCCCTTGGATGCACCATCAAAGAAAATGGTAGCTGAGGAGGAACTCTTCCACCACACATTAAATGTTGAATCACTACAACACACTTGTCAGGAGGGAGAACACCCAGGTTTGGTGAAGACCGACCTTCTTAATCCCCACGAATAGGTTCCCATCCATGCAATAACCTCTGAAGACAGTGATGAAAGAGAGGCAAAAATACTTGTTGATTTAGATATGATCACTTTGACTTTATTTTCCACGATCAAGGGAGTTAAAGTCTTGTTGTTAAAAATCCATTGGTTTCTTGCCAACCACAGTTTCCACCAAATACATTTCGGGAATGTTTTCCAGAGTTTGATCCATTCAACATTTTTATCCCTTGTCTCTGGAATCCATTCTTTTCAGGAGATGAAGAGAGGGACGAATGCAATTTGGGAAGGAACAGAAACAGTCAAATATTTGAGGACCAACTCCCACACCATTTGAGTGAAAACATAGTCAACAAAAATGTGATCTGACGTTTCATAGGCAGAGTTGAAAAAGCAACACCTAAACGGTCCAAGGAACACGCGTTTAGTCAAATTTTCACCTGTCATCTCCCTTTTATTAATGAGCATACATTGGAAGAAGTTCACCTTGGGAAGGCTGTAATATCCCATATGGGAATATTCAACTATTTTCTACACTAGGGCTTGCTGAATCCTCCCGATTTACAATAATACTGAAAATAAATTTCCGTGCAAAGTGCCGTGAAAATGGCCCTATTTTATAGATAACCAGGGTAGAGAATTTTAAGATGATAGATCAACACTTACCACTAATAATTCAACTGATAATGCTCTAGAGAGAATATGCATGCATCAAGAACCGATTTGGTGAAGAACTGGTGCTCCTTGCCTCTGGTGATACCCAAGCATCATGAACCCTCAATCAGATAAGGATGACGTTTTCAGTGATGGAAGTGTCTGATGCAGATGAAAATTTGTAGGTGTGGCAGTATTCCCTTTCTAGAGAGGTTTCATGACACATGCAAAAGTTATGATCCCAATAAGAAGGCTAGCGAATTGATTTGATGATTTCGCTACTCACGCCCCCAGATTCACAAAACTATTGAGAACTGCTCTGGATGAGAAAATTGGAAGCTGATACTCACCGGGTATTGAAGGATGATACAGATGATGAGAATGGTGTCAGTATTTTGAAGATAAACAGAGATCTGAGGACCCAGCGAATGCTTTGGGGTTTTCCAGCTAAAAACCCCCTTATGGCTGCACACGTGCCCCTGCAAACAATATTCTTATGGGTACTAGATAACTGCACCTGGATGACTAAGTTGAAGAGCGGATGGTGGAGCTAGATGATCTACCTTGAATAAGACTAGGTCAGATATTTCACTGCCGAAACCTTTTTAGTTGAAGACGCTGTCTTCAACCCCAACTGCCATGGCCGCACGCTGTGTTACTACTCAAGAAGCTCCAAATCATTAATAATCATAAGTGTCTTCTCCATTCACTTTATCTTTCTATTATAACTTTCATCTCCGAATAACCTAATTTTTGACCTAATTAGGCCACTTTAACTTCTAATTTGCAATTGAATTGCATGCATGCGCGTGGAGACTCAATCAGATGCATGCATCATCAAATAATGCTCAAATGTCATCCATGTCGGTGGCCTTTGGCTCTGGTGGCCCTCTTCTACCCCATGATGATATAATATTGATGCCCTAGATCTTCTATATATGGCATCAGTCTTCAGCTAATTCTTTGACTGCCAGTACCCACTCAAACCTACAGGATTCACATAGGTTAGTGGGTCGGTCCTCAATGCCTAAGAAGAAGAGGACATTACAGTCCTCCCTGCTCAAATTTTCTTGTCCTCAAGAAACTGTAAAGTTGGGTGCTGTAATACTTGTTCCAACTCCCAAGTGGCCTCCTCTATAGGTAAATCTTTCCACTGAACCAAGTAGTATCTGATGATTCTGTTGCTAAGTTTCCCTCTCGCACCTCTAGGATGCACTCCAGAATCAGAATCAACTGCCCCTTGTCATCAGGGGGAGACAACTCGAAAGATGTAACAATCTGCTAACCGACTGCCTTCTTGAGGTTGGAGACATGAAATACGTTGTGAATATTGCTCTCTGGGGGTAGTTCTAGCTCATATGCTACCTCTCCAACCTTATGAATTATCTTATATGGACCATAGAAGTGAGGTTTGAGTTTTTCTGCTCCTTTGTTTTTAAGATATGTCTGTCGGTAAGGTTGGAGGCGTAAATAAACGAAGTCTCCCACCTCAAAACTCTGCTCAACCCTGTGCATGTCCGCATATATTTTCTATTGATTCTGAGCAGCCTGTATGTTCTCCCTGAGTATCTTGAGGATATCTTAACCCTCCGGAATCCACTCTTTGGCCTTGGGGGCCCTGATACCGCTGAATATCCAGTCTGTGAAAGTGGAAGCATCATACCAATACATGGCTTGAAAAGGGGTCATCCCAATGGTCATATGGTAGGTGGTGTTGTAACAATGTTCACCCAAGTGTAGCCATTTGATCCATGTCCTCTGCTGACCTGATACGCAATTTCTCAAGTATCCCTCAATCCACTTGTTGACAATCTCTGTCTACCCATCACTCTATGGATGATAACTTGTGCTCATGGCTAACTCGGTCCCCACTAACTGGAAAAGCTCTTGCCAAAAGGATCCTATGAATTTGATGTCCTTGTCACTAACAATCATCTTAGGTAACCTGTGGAGTCTAAATACCTCTCGAAAAAATAGTTTTGCTACTTGTGCTGCTGAATAATCTGAGGAAATGGCAAAGAAGTGAGCAAAATTGGTCAATTTTACGACATACAAGCAGTCTCTGCCTTGAACCTTGGGCATCCCAATAATGAATTCCATAGAGATGATCTCCCATTTATGCTCGGGAACAGGTAAGGGATGTAGTAAACCATCCGGGTGGGTGTGATTTATTTTGTTTTGTTGGCACAAGCCGCGCTCTCTCACATGTTGTATCACATCTTTCTTGAGGCCCTTCCATGAGAACCTTTCTCTAATCTATTTGTAGGTCTTGAGAAACCCCCTGATGCCCTGCTAATGGTGAATCGTGTGATTCCTGTGATGCCTGTGAATTGTGGGAGACCCTAGAACCAAGAAGATTTTGTTTCTGTAGTATATGATGTCATCAATGACCATGTACCTATCATCTTGAATCTGTCCATCTAATATCTCGCAAGAAAACTTATCTTTGGAGTACTCAACCAAAAGATGAGACCTCTAATATAATGAGATGCTCATAAGGGATAAAGTAGTTGGTTTTCTGGAAAGTGCATCGGCCACTACATTGTTCTTCCCCTTTACGTACTCAATCTCGAAGCCATAGGCCTGAATTTTGCTTACCCATTTCTATTGTCTCTCATTTAGCTCTTTTTACTCTAGGAAGTATTTGAAGCTGTTGTGATTTGTCTTAACCTTGAACTTGGCACCTACTAAGTACTGCATGAACTTGGTTAGCGCATGGAGGATGGCTAACATCTCTTTGTCATATATCGAATAGTGGTGCTCATAGTCTTTGAGCTTCTTTCTCTCAAATGCAATGGGGTGGTTGTTCTACATCAAAACTACCCTAATTCCCTCTCCTGAAGCATCACATTCCAACACAAAGGATTGAGAAAAGTATGGTAAAGCTAATACTGGGAATGAGCTCATTACCTTCTTCATTTTCTTGAATGTCTGTTGTGCTGCCTCTGACCAACTGAATGCCCCCTTCTTGGTAAGATCTATGAGGGGTGCGGTCATCAGTGAGAATCCATTGACATACCTCCTGTAGTAGGTGCAAACACCCAAAAATCCCTTCAGTTCTGTCACATTTTTAGGTGTAGGCCAATTCAAAATTGCCCGAATATTCTCTAAGTGCACCTAGACCCCGTTGGCCCCTATCACTTGCCCTAAGTACAACATCTCCTGCATGCTGAACTCACACTTGGACATTTTGGAATATAGTGACTACTCCTGTAGAATACCGAGTACTTCATCAAGATGTCTCAAATGCTCTTCCCAATTTCGACTGTATATCAATATGTCATCGAAGAATACTAGAATATATTTATGTAAATGTGTCCTAAAGATATGGTTCATGCATGACTGGAAAGTAGCTGGTGCATTAGTGAGCCCAAATGGCATCACTAGAAAATCATAATGTCCGTAGTGGCAATTGAAAGCGGACTTTGGAACATCCTGTTCCCTGACCCGAATCTGATGGTGCCCTGAGTGGAGATCAATTTTGGAAAAGTACTTTTCCCCTTATAGTTCATTCATCAACTCGCCAATCCTAGGGATGGGATACATGTTCTTTATGGTCTTCTTATTGAGTATCTTGTAATCAATGCACATGCGTAAGGTTCCATCTTTTTTCTTCACTAGCACTACTGAAGATGCAAAGGAGCTGGAGATAGGTTTGATGTACCCCAGCTTGAGTAGTTTGATTGTACTCTCTATCTCATCTTTATACCTCTTGGGATGTCTGTAAGGAGTGGTGATAACCGCTTGGGTCCCATCCTCTAACTCAATAATGTGCTCAAATCCCCTATCTAGAGGTCAACATGCTGGAAGGTCTCCGAATACTGCCTTGTGCTTCTACAGTAAGGCCTCTATATCTATTGGATGTTGTGTGGTCTCATCTGGTGGTTTCCTAAAGGTAACCATACACTCTACAACCCACTCAATATCTCCCTGCTAGAGTACTGCCTCCATCCTATGTGATGTCACTGCTGTGGGAATATAGGTATTCATCCCTCTCAATACTACCTTCTGTCCTTCTGCTCTTGTAAACTCCATCTCCATGGTCTGTTAGNATGGAATACAGCCACTGAACTCCTAGTACCACATTCATGTCAGGTACATCTACCACATAGAATGTCTCTATCACTGTATAATTCCCAAGTGTTACTTTTACTTTAGGAATCCTCTGGCTACACTCCATGGTGTGACCTGCTGCTACTACCGAAAAACCATCAAAACTCTCAGTCTGAATGTCTCTCTTTTTAACCCATGCAACATCAATAAATTTGTGGGATGCCCCACCATCTATCAGTACTCCCACTTTGTGGCACTGTATGGTACCTCTAATCTGCAGAGTGTGGAATCTAGGAATCCCTGTCATGGTAGCAATGGTACATCCTAAGGCCCGTCCCTCAGCAGTTGTCTTTGTTGTCTCTCCCTACTCCTGATCTTGGTAATCCTCATCCTCTTCACTGTCGAAATAAGTCTCTATGTATTAGGCCTTTCCTTTTCTTGAACATCTGTGACCTGGTATCCATGGTTCCTGGCAAGTGAAACATAACTTTTTTCTTCTAAGGTCTTGTCGGGTATCATTGTCCATTCATTCTTTCTTGGGCTAGTCTTTCTGGAAGGGTTTCCTTTCTTTATCTTTAATAGGAAAATTGGTCTTGGGAGGAAACCTATTTTTGGGCACGGCATCCTGCAAGTCTCTAGTCCAGCTGATGCCATCTTCTAGGGTGGTGGGCCTATAAGACTTGAACCACCCTCGTAAGGGTTCAGTGAGAGCCTCAGTGAACAACATAATCAACCTACTCTCTGGTATATCTGTGACCATGAATGCTATTCTCTGAAACTCAGAAACAAATGCATCTGCACTACCTGTATGCTTGAGTTGTGCTAGCTCTCTAAAGTGTACCTCCGGATCCTTCCGATCAAAGTGCTCAATGGGCCTCTGTTTAAAATCTGGGTATGAGGTGATGGCGTTGTGACTGAATGTCACTAACCCATGGTACCACCACTCATGTGCTTCTCCATCCAAATGCAAAGTATCCAATTTAATGGCATATGTCTCAATCATGGGGTTGAGCTAGAAGTAGGTATCCAACTTATGCACCCAATTCTTGGCTGGGCCACCCCGGGTGCCCTCAAAGGTAGGGATAGTCAGTTTCCCTACGGTGCGTTGTAAATCATAGTTTTGGGTGAATGGCCTATTGTAACATTTGGGTTTGTTCTTAATTTTAAAGTGGCAGAAGTCAGTGAAGGTCATGGATGAATGGAATTCCTCTCCTAAATCTCTATATTCTCTCAGATAGGCACTCATGGAATCTTCTGGTTCTGCTTGCGCTAGAAGCACTACAGCTGGACTATCTAAGAATTGAGGCATGGTGGGTTGGAAAGGCTTGTATATATGTGGATGGCTCTACATGTTGGTATGTAAGTGCTCCCTACTACTGCTGGTATATACCCTATCACTGTTGGGAAGTAAGGGACTGTGTGGGGTGGGCCCATTCTTCTCAGTCATTTGCCTGAAGGTGCTCATCATTTCTTTTTGCCCAGTAGTGAGTTCTTTTATGGTTGATATGAGACTATGGAAAGATGTTTTATCATCATCAGCCATTGTTTCTTTGACTTTTCCAAACTGATACTCTATGTTCCCCAAATCTATGTCCTCTAACTCCTCTTCTCTGTCTCTACACGTCTGTCTCCGGTGAGTAATGTTGTATGGGCCTTCTGAATTCATTTATATTTTTGCATGCCCATAGATGGTAAGGAAAATAGCTTTGATACCACTATAATATCCCAGATGCGGATATTCAACTGTTTTCTACACTAGGGCTTGCTTAAGCCTCCCGATTTACAATAATACTGAAAATAAATTTGCATGCAAAGTGCCGGGCAAATGGCCCTATTTTATAGATAACTAGGCCAAATAATTTTATGATGATAGATCAACACTTACCACTAATAATCCAGCTGATAATTTTCTAGAGAGAATATACTTGCATCAAGAACTGATCTGGTGAAGAACTGGTGCTCCTTGCCTCTGGTGATACACCAACAACATGAACCCTCAATTAGATAAGGATGGCGTTTTCAGTAAAGGAAGTGTCTGATGCAGATGAAAATTTGCAAGTGTGGTAGTATTCCCTTTCCAGAGAGGTTTATTGACACATGCAGAAGTTCTGAGCTCAATAAGCAGGCTAGCGAAATGAATTGATGGTTTAGCTGCTCACGCCCCTTTGATTCACAAAACTGCTGAGAACTGCTCCGGATGAGAAAACTGGAAGCTGATACTCACTGGGTACAGAAGGATGATACGGATGATGAGAATGGTGCCAGTATTCCGAAGATAAAAGGAGATCTGAGGACCCAACGAATGCTTTGGGGTTTTCCAACTAAAAACCCTCCTAAGGCTACACACATGCCCCTACAAACAATCTTTTGATGGGTACTAGATAACCACAACCGAATGAATAAGTTGAAGAGTGGACGGTGGACCTGGATGATCTACCATGAATGAGGCTAGGGCAGATATTTCTTTATCGAAACCTCGTTAGTTGAAGACGTCGTCTTCAACCCGAACTGCCGTGGCCGCACGCTGTGCTGCTACTCAAGAAGCTCCAAATCAATAATAATCATAAGTGTATTCTCCATTCACTTTATCTTTATTTTATAACTTTCAACTGCAAATAACCTAACTTTTGACCTAATTAGGTCACTTTAACTTCTAATTTGCAGTTGACTTACGTGCATGTGCATGGAGACTCAATCGGGTGCATGCATCATCAAATAATGCTCAAATGTCATGCATGTCGGTGGAATTTGGCTCTAGTGGCCCTCTTCTACCCCATGATGATATAATATTGATGCCCTAGATCTTCTGTATATGGAATCCGTCTTCAGCTGATTCCTTGACTGTCAGTACCCGCTCGAACCTACAGGAATCACATAGGTTAGCGGGTCGGTCCTCAATGACTAAGAAAAAGAGGACATTACAAAGGTTGTATGAAGACCAAACGTGTTTCCAAAGCATAGGAGATAGGAAAGAGACATAAGGAGTTTGTAAATCAGAGAATCATTGAGCAGCTGAATAATTTCCAGATCAGCCCCAACCCCTTCTCTTTATAAGAGCAATGAACTGGTGCAAGTAATTATAGAGATGAAAGCAACAATTTCTGTTGGGAGAGTAGATGATCCAAGATCTCAGGAAAAGACCAGCCCACCCAATATCTAGCATTGTCCCAAAAACAAATGTCTTCCAGCCAAAGAAGGCCTTTATTAGTTAACCATGACTTGATCTCATTTAACGAGATTAAAGAGGAAAGAGGAGGATTTCCTAAGATATTATCATCCCACAATAAGGTTCTCTTCTCATTGCCAAGGATTCTATAGAGTTGTTGATGAATATTATCTATTCCTCTTCTACATAAGTTCCATATTGTTGCTCTTGTAGGGGTATTTGCAGTTTTTAAATTTCTCAAAGAAACTCCCTTTAGGTATTTCATCCAAAAGATCTTACTCACCGAATGATTTTTATTTGCATACAACCGCCAGATGAGTTTACCTTCCAACGCCATATTTTCCAATTCAGGATCACGAATTTGCAATCGACCTTCCAAAGTTGGTCTTTTGAGAATATCCCAACTTACCAGATGCATTTTATTCTGATTGCCTTTACCACCCTTCCAAAGAAAGTCCTGAAGAAGTTTGGAGATTTGAGTCAAGATGGACTTGGGAGTAAGAAGTAAAGAGGACTGGGAGATGGGGAGGGCTAAAAGGACCGCCTTAATCGAATTCAACTTCCCAGCCTTTGTTAACCATTGGCCACCTCGAAATACTATTTTTGCTTTAATTTACTTACCACTTCCAGCCAAAGCGAAGGAGGACTTGGTCCTAAGGTTAATGGAAGGCCCAAATATTTGATCTTCTCCCACTTTTCAAAACTAGGGAAACCCAAGGAACGAGCTATTCAGAGAATTGTTAGATGGTATACATTCTAGCCATATACAACACTCTTACTTTTGTTAATCAGAGCTCTTGAAGTTAAACAGAAATTTTGTAATATTTCATTGAATGTCCGAGCAATATTTAAGGATGCCCCTCCTAGAAGAAGAGAAACATCTGCAAAGAGGGCATGGTTTATAGGATCCACACCTCTTGCTGCCTTAATGCCATGGAGAGAACCTGCAACCAATTCTGTTGTAAAATTTCTACTTAAAGATTCAACCATCAAGATATAAAGGAAAGGTGATAGAGGACACCCTTAACGGAGTCCTCTTGAATCTTGGAAGAAATCTGTTGGTCTACCATTAACAAGGGGCACTATCCAGGGCCTAGCTATGCAAGATTTTATCAAACTAACAAAATCAACACTAAAACCAAAAGAGAGAAGAACTTGATAGAGAAAGGAAAGCTTGACATGGTTAAAGGCATTTTTCATATCCAACTAGATGAACATGCCTTTCTCCTTCCTTTGAAAGCTGGAGTGGAGAGCTTCTTACACTTGTATCACATTATCTACCATATGTCTTCCTTTAACAAGCCCCCCTGGAGAGGAGAAATTAAAATTCCTAACAAAGGCTTCAGTCTATTGACTAAGAGTTTGGCCATGGTTTTGTATGAAGCGTTACAGAATGAGATAGGTCGGAACCTGTCAAAATATATTGGATTAACTTCCTTTGGAATCAAAGCAAGGAAAGTAGAACTGGTGCACCCTCCCACTTTGTATTTTTTAAGAAAGGCTGAAATCATACTGAAAGATCTCATTTTATAACATTCCAACAAACTCTGTAGAAATGTATAGAGAATCCATTCGGCCTGGGGTCTTTATCCAGCTCCATTGCTCGGATAACATCCACAATTTATTTTTCAGATAAAGTTTTCACTAATCTAGCATTAACCTCAGCATTGACTAAAGAGGGTATGTTGGATAAAAACTCAGCATTCACGACATCATCAGATATGCCATCCTCATGGAACAATTATTGGAAGTGCGTTTTTGCAGCTTACTGTAATTGCGATTGTCCTTTAATACCTTCACCCTCTCTTGTAACTTTTTTCGAGATGTGATTTCGAGAGAGTCTGGATCTGCATTGCTTGTGGAAGAAGGAAGTATTTTTGTCTCCAGCTTGCAACCAAAGGCTACTAGACTTAAGACGCAGATTCTCTTCTTCCCGATGAAAGGAAAGGAAAGTATTTATTTGAGAAGATTGATCATTCTCCAAATGTGATTTAGAAATTTTTGATTCATCCATACCAAGCCGAATCTCAGCTAAAACATGCACTGACTCTTGCCTGCTTCTCATTGGAGTTGTGAGAGGTGTTTTAACCCAGGTTTTTAAGGCATATTTAATATGTTTAAGTTTCTGTTCCCATACATAGCTGGGGGATCCTGCTACAAACTGGGACCAAGCTTGTGACATGGTTTCCCAGAAGCCATCCCCCTCAATCCAAAGAGGACTGAAACAAAATGGAATAGGACCGTGTTGATAGGTCGAATTGGCACAATAGTCAACTAAGAGACAACCCGATCCAAAAGCTTTCAAAGGCTGCTCTCAGTCGTTAGATAGCTGTCTCTAATGGGATTAAGGCCCCGTTGCCTTCTCTTAAATCACTCCCAATTACAGGAGCAGACTCAAAGGAAAGAAATAGAGTGAATATTTGTTAGCTGAATATATACTACACTTATGAATATACAAAGGAAAATGTTAAAAAATGATACTAAGTTAGTTCACATGATATACAACTAATAACTAAAAATTGATCTAGTTAAACCAATTAACATATGTGTACAGGAATAAATGATAAAGAAATTGTTAACAAGCTGAACCAGTCATATAAATTATAGTATAGACATATATACATCCATAACAAGATTTAAATGATGATTTGACAGAGTGCAAATATGAAGATCAGATTCAGTCTAGTTTCTATGAATTAAATGAAAAAAACTAACACACACATATCCTATATATCCTATTCTGATCAGGAGCATAATAATATTAATCCCAGAATTAACTCGTAATTAAAAATGCTGTGTAGACAATCTCGTAATCTTTAGAAGAAATTCTGAGGAAGAAAGAGACAATACACAGAAATAGTATATCATATATATTATAATGATAACATCAAAATTTTAATATATGACATGAATCTGCAAGTTAACCCAGAATAGATCGACAATTCAAGATAATGCATTTGCACATTTCTCCAAAGAAAAGTAACAAAACATAAAAAACTTTGCGAAAAGAAAATAGCAAGATCATACGATACTACAAGTACACTTCCATAATAAAAATACTGCAAATATACTTATAATATCTTCAGTCAAAGGATGTTGTAACTACAAACAAGAAATTGTCTTAGTTACAGAGAAATATCAAAGTGATCTTGCCTAGTCCCTTTCACCAACCATCGACCTCCCTGCAATTCATCTTCTGTCTGCTTAAATAGGCAACATAGATAAAAGTTCAAACAGAAATCCATCTTTTTGTTGGCCGCAATTGAAAAAACGTGTTCAAAGATCCATTGAAATGTCCCACAATCCCTCACTTTCTGAGGAAATCGCCATGATGAAAGCTAAAGGGCCCGTTCTGGAGAAAACCCATGTGGCGGATTTTTGAAATCTATCTCCATTTGCTCACAATGTGGCCCGAAAAAATGCGTGTCTGTTGAAACACGCGTTTTCTGTCACCAGCTGGAAACGAAATTCGTGGCATCTCTTTCTTCGTTTGACTTGGCATCAGCAGTCATTGATCATCCTTAATGATTCCAGAAATATATCATAACAATCTCCTCATAGCTCCAATCCTTCCCGTGAATGAGTATGCATCCTCCTAGAAACAATAATACAAGATATGGATAAATTGTGTTAAAAAAAACGGAATGCAGAAATCAGAATGCGTCATAGTTCAGAATCACAACAAAGCATCTTCAATCAGAAAGAGATATCACTCGACTGTTCAAAGGTAAAATTCGTAAAAGTTTCAGATTTATTTACTTAATTTTGTCAGAGACTGAATATTTCTCAGCAAAACAGAAAGAAAACGTTTTCAGACTAACATTCAATAAGCAAAAGAATTCTGTTTACTTTCCTGTTTTAATTAAGAAAAGAATACACTCAGAAATGTGATTTAAACTTGAATCTTCATGTTTATATTTGCTGAAAACCTTTGAACAGAAATATGACTAATCTGTTTCAGAGAGATATCATAAATGGCAGTTGATGAAGCATGAATAAGTCTCAGAAATCATAATACTTTGGAAGATCTAGACTTCAATTCTCAAAACAATCTTAGAGAATTTCTCATAAATGAAACGGTAAGGGAAAGCCACTTTCATTCTTATTCATCTGTATAAGACATTTATTGTTTTTGTATATTCATCAGTCTAGATTTATCTCAGAACCAAAAATTTCAAATCGAAACTCATTCCATTAATCATTTCTTCAGCACTTTTGATTCAAATTCGAACTATTTTGATCAAGTTAACAATCGGTCAAACATCAGAAGATTATAATTCCAGTCTTGAAGGACAGACATAATTAATTTCAAATAATCATCAATTTATTCGCAAAGCAAACATTATTACGATTATCTAATCAACTATGTTTTTCAAAGAATAGTACTTCCTGGTTATTTCTGTCAATTCTAAACAAGACTGTCATTATCAAAAGCAGTTTTTTTTAACAATTATCTCATTGAATCTTTGATATAGAAATCTAAATTTCAAACAAAGGCGAGACTCAATGTTCCAGAATTGTATATGAACAAACAACATAATGACAAATGATTCAAATGAAACGATTCCATATAGACATTTGTGCATTCTAATGATAAAAAACAATTTCCAGGTAACATGTCTACAACATTCTTGTGAAAGTGTAAACAGGAATATCATTTTATGAATTTCTGTAAAAATGAATATTATCACCCAAAACGAATCAGTCACTCATCAAGAGAGGATCATTTGTAAGAACATAGATTTACAGTATGTACATCTTTTGATGATTCAAGAATACATGCCAATCATCGAATTGCATCAAACAGTAATTCTGGCAAGACAATAATTTCCAAAACCAATTACTTCAGTTTAAACCCTGAAACATTTCCCTCAATAAATACATTTTCAGTAACCTGAATTTGCCAAGACGAAGAGTTTGCAAATATATCAAAAGCATAGATGCAATTGACAGCCGAGACAAAATTCATAGTCAATTTCAATCTATGAAAAGATTACTGAGTTAAAGAACGGATTTCTAACTTACCAAGAATTGCGTTGTAATGAATTTATAGTATGAACCAACTCAGCATGAGTCAGAAGCAAGCCAAACTATGAAGAACTGTTCTTCAAAGCCAATGGAACCAGCAGCTACGTGAATTTCCAGACAGACTAAACCAAAACGTTACTTAGAATTCGAACAAGTCTGAAGGTTTCCGAACCAAACCCTATAATGGATGACTTATCAATTTAACCTTCAGAGTTCTCAAAGACCCTAAGAATCAACCTGACCTAGCAAAGCTCTTCAATTTCAACAGAAAGAATTGAATGTTGCTAAGCCTTTACGATACACAGAGCTGATGTTAATCCCAAATATTGGAACATAAACCATATGATAAAACTCTCACTTGTGCTCAGAGCATAAAGACTCGACGAAAACAGAGCTTTACAGATCTTACAACTCGAAAATGAGAAAGAGATGTGTTAAAACCCTATCATGAATTGATCAGCATGAATCTATCGAGGACCATTACTTCCCTGTCACATACATTATGGCGCAAGTACTGAGAGTACGAAGCTCTAGTTAAGTATATTCGTGATGAAGAACAGGTGGCAGGTGATCAATCGGTCAGGTGACAGGTATACGTTTATGTCATAATGAAAATGCAGATGTGTCATGTCTCTTTAGATTTCAGTCATGTCGCATATTAATTTTAAAGAGGTGGTGGATATCGAATGAATCGAAACTCAATATGTCGAATAGCTTATGAAAAATCCAATGAACCAAAATGATAATGTCATGCAACCATAAGAAATCAATAATGTTAAGAAACCATAGAATAGCAAATGAAATGAAGGTAAAAAACAAGGTAAAGATGGTGGTTAAAATATTCATCATCATCTTAGTCTTCAATAACATTTTAGTGATAAAATGATGAAATATTTTAACACAGTTTTTTGATATACACCTATGACTTGACTTTCTCTTCATTAAGTTTCAAATATCTTACTGATCAAGCTTGTGTTTCTTATGTGCAGGTTATCCAGTTCTAAACAAAGACTGTGATCATCTCTTGGTTTAGACATGTTTTTGAACGATTTTTTGAAATTTTTATCTTTTCAATGATACAAATTTATTTACAAAAGTCAAAAGAAAATAATTGCAAAATCAAAACCAAAAAGGAATAATGAAAAATAATCAAGGAAAACTCTCGTATGATAAATCTGTAGCTTAAAGCTACATAAATTTTAGAATCTTTCAAAAAATTTCTCTGGTGGGTTCCCTTTCTCATGAAAATAAAAAGGGATTTGTTGGGAGGCCAACAGACCGATATTTTCCTCTTCTTCCAACAATAGGGAAATAGGATGATGATCAGAAATTAGCTTGGGCAGAATTTTGGAAGAGATTAAAATTTTCCCATCTATCAAAGAGATTTGTACCAGAAATCTATCAAGACAAGCAGAAATTTTGGCAGCCCCTACTCTATTATTGGTCAAAGTGTAACAACCTTTTTTGGGTTTGAAATCAAGAAGGTCTCGAGCATGAATCAAAGACTCCACTAACTCCTAAAGAGGATCTTTGCCCCAAACACCTACTCTTTTATCCTTAGGATCCAAAATAATACTAAGATCCCCAGCCACTGTAATGTTTATGGGAGAGTGTATTTCCATAAAATCCAACAGAGATTTTGTTATGGAGAGAAATTCCTATGGCTTGGGGTACCACAACAGACAACTTGACTCCAGAAATCAATCCTTTCCAATATGCAATAGAAATTAAATGTCTAACACTAAAGGATCAGACCTCGTACCTTATTTCGGATGGTTGAAGTAGATCCCCGTTTAGATTACTTCCTCAACAACAAGTAAACAATACAAGCATTCTATATATCATGGTGTTAGATCTATTCTAGCATATATAATCAATAATGTACAAGTATTTGACATAATCCCATGGATAAAATATTCATTCAAACACACATTATTGGACAGGAAAATATATTTCTATTAATATAAATCAGAGATTACAAGATACAACCTCTGATGGCACGTCTATGAACCGGAGAAACTGAATCCCCCACTTGGGCCTCCACCACCTCAATCCTCCATCTCTCGATAGCAAGCTCACAAGCAAAAGACAAGCTTGGTGCTCCAAGGGACAAAGGGATGCAGACTCAAGCATAAGTTCCTGCAACAATGGACTATAGTTTTTTTGCTCTCAATTCTCTCTTATGCCTTCAATGTACCAAGGGGTTCCTTATATAGCTTTTCAAAGGGGTAATGAAAGGTCGAATCCGAGCGATCTCAAGGCATAGGGAAGGCCATGAGTCAAATGAGTCGGATCCATGTCAAGGAAAACTCCAAAAGGATTTGGATTATGCACACATCCCGATGTATGCGGTTTTAGTGGTCAAACCTATGTATATACGTGCTTATAAGTTTAAAAGTCCCATGTATCATTTTTCATATGTTTTTAGGGATGATCAAGGAAAAATCAAAGGACAAAAAATGATCCATGGGGTCTAAGGAGTCTGCAGTGGGACAGGGGAAGGCCATACAAAGTGTGATTCACCTGGAGTGGTGAAATCAGCTATAACAGATGCCCCCTAATGTGTGAGGTCAGAGGGGTCATACGATGGCCGAAATACATTATAAGTCCATCCCAGAAGTGGAGTGATGAAGGATCCCAAAAGGAAGACCAGCCACCCAATCAACATAGTACAATAATACAACTCTGCATATAACTGCGAATACATATAGTAGTCCCCGATACATAAGAGTACAATGGCCATGAATAGGAATGATACATGATATCACATATGTGGTCATAGCCACGTACAATATATATAGATCAGAATCTCCATGATGAAGATATACATAGGACCATGATCTCCATAATGGCTGAAGATATAACAGATCAAGATCTCCATAGTGGCTGGAAATATCTGACATATACTAGAATCAAGTCACGAGAGCTGAAATCTTATGAACACTGGCACGATCAAGGAGGTAGCATATAAGAGATGCCACTAATTTGGAAAGTCTTCTACACAAACCGCTACGAGTACATGTCCTACTATGTGAATAGAGGTTTCGAGGTTGAACATAGTAGTCCATCGTCTGATTACCGGTCATTAATGTATACCGTTAACAGACGCGAGATCACCCACCAATAATGAAAATGGGAATCAAGGTACTAGAGTGCAAACTAACAAGTGTGAATAAATGTGTTGAGGTCGAACACTTAAAAGGATCCATCGATTAGGGGACATTGATGTATTCCCAAGAACTGTCGATGGCGAGAGAACTTGCCACAGATGACTGCAAGTCTCAAGGCACTCAAAATGACTCTATATTCCAATCCCAGAATAAATGATCTGAAGTCGATGGGATGAAATCCACTGGAAGGAGGGCATTAAGGCATCCCCCATCATCAACCATGACGTACTCAGCA
>LPNX010117173.1:93017-103335 GCA_001517045.1 Pseudotsuga menziesii | reverse complement strand
TATAATGTGGAAGGACTCGATCATAAGGTGCACGAACCAGTAACTGTACTAGGAATGGCCGACATGCAAAGTCAAGATAACTGAGGAATGGCCGACTCAGGCTTCAACTTCCTTCGAACAAGAGCATAACGACGTATGGTGACTGAATGAAGGTAGCATAGACTCGATATACAAACTGGGACATCTCTGTGACACAGGAAGCATCAACAGAGGCTCCATAGGGACTGGAAGCTTAACTAGTCGGTGGGGATAAACTCAGATAAACGAGTATAGCTCCTAAAGTCAAACTATAACCCAACCAATGGATGTGATATACAGTGCTATGTTCGAAGGCGACACGAATCGACAGCTGCCACAGATGACATCTTTCCTTGTCCGGTTTTTTGGTTTTTAATTTTTTTTTTTTGGAATTTTTCAGTTATTTAAAAATCTTGAAAAAAGAATAAAATAGCTTTATAGTTACAAACTAGGAGGAAATGAGTGTCATAAGGGAAAACAAACTAGTTCCAAGCAGTGGAACATACCTATGCTCAATGCAAGGATACACGTGTAGGATATCGACACTCGGGGGAAAATCCCCTCCCAGTAAAAAGGAAATCAAGCTGCGAAGGATATAAAAAATGGCTCTGCATGGCTAGACATGAGACAAGCTCGGGTTATATGGCTGAAACAAAATGTTAGGGAAGCTGGCACAAAGCTCAATAAGGCAGGGAAAGCTCATGATAATGCATTCACAACTTGACATGAGGGAGTCCTGAGGGAAATAGGCCAGCAAAAGATCAAGAGGAGTATGAGGCTCTTGCGAAATGTCATGGCAGTACTATACAACGAACTCCCACACCCTAAAAGAGAAAACGTCAGCATGGGCACCAAATGAAAATAGGGTGCTAACTAGGGTACCCATGTATGGTAAAGCTCTACTACTCATATCATACCACTTCTAAAGCAGCAAGAAGGTTCCGTGATATAATAGAGTGGGTTCGTACCTAAGGTCATGATGAGATGGTCATAAGGTTACGCAAAATGCAAACGGTGATGAAACCTAACCTATATGCTAGATTAGACATGATACCTGAGATCGGCACAAATGGGTCAATCCAATGGCTGAAACAACACTAAAGAAGGTATTCTACATCACAAATTATGTCAAAAACGGTCCAAAATGGTTAGAAAATGTCGAAACTATAGGAAAGGGGGTAAAAATTTTCAAATATTTGAAAATTTTCTATAAATAGTAAAAATTTCAAAATACTATAAATCATTTGAAACTTTTACCCATTTGAGCTCTGATTTTCAACAACGAATTCTAGGAGATCCAGCCGGCGGAATTCACTACCGTTTCTTCTAGGTATTTACTCATGCTCTCCTCTTGCATTTTGATACAATTTTTATGAATTTTCATGGTCAAATAAGGTTTTTAGGCCATCCCAAAATGAGCGCTGCGGCCCACACGGAAATCGAGGTTTTTTCCGTGTATAGGGCTGGATATACGAGGAAAATGGCCTTAAACCTGCGTACATATGCGACTGTTTTGAAAACAGTGGCGTATGAGGCTGCGCATATGGTTTTTTCAATAAACTAATGGGAAAATTTGCAATTTCTTGTGCAGGAAGGTTCTAGAGTGGAGAGAGCATGAGCATGGTGAAGTAGAGGAAGCAGTAAGGGTCGAATTAATGGCTCAACAAGCTCTACATGCATGCGGACTCTACAAGTTTTGGTGTCTTGGTGGTTTGAGGGCCAAACCAAGACTGTTACAGATGCTGGTAGATTATTGGGATCCAGACTCAGAGTCCTTCCATATTGATGGGATGTCCCTCACCATAGAGGTGGAGGACATATACTTTATCACAGGGCTTTCTAGACGAGGGGAAGTGGTGAACCTTCGTGCCCGTGGTGGGCCAGGAGGTGGCTTGACTATCGACGAGTATATTGCAATGTACTGTTATCCAGACATCGAGTAGGTGGGGAGTCAAGTCCCTACCAATGCTATACGGGTGCTGGGCCTAAAGGCCATATTACTGACGCTGGGCAGGATAGCAGGCTTGGAATCACTCCACCAGGCCTCGCGACCTCTGATGTTCTATGTAGTGGAGTGCATGAGACCCATGATTTACGACTGGAGTACTACACTACTGAGCAACATGAAACACCAACTCAGTGAGTGTAAGGCAGGTAGGGTGTGGAACTTCGGGTTCAATAGTATTTTGAGCACGTTTTTCTTCGAGTGTGTTCCAGGATTGAGCCCCAGAGTGGACGTTCCTCTTCATGGGGTTCGAGATCCGGCCCAACGGTGTTGGGCAGATGCTATGTGCAAACTGGGGGGTGGTAGGGTGGCCAACCCATATCCAGCTGACTTCTTTCCATGGTGGCGACGACAGATAGTTGCCATCGATGACTACCCCTATGCAGGGATAGATTTTCGGGGGGACCCGAACATGCCGTTACCACCAGGATCGACATATGGTGATATAGGTAACGAATCTCGACCCTCTCTTTTTAAATTTTTTAGTTATTTAATTTTTTTGTATTTTCTTGATTATGTGGAATCAAAAAAACATATTTTTGGGTGATGATACATAGTGACATCTACCATTTGTGTGCAGATGTGGGACCACGACGTCCAGAGGGCTTACCTCATCATAGATGGAGGGGAAGAGGAGATGACATCATGGGTGTGGATGTGGAGCGAACGCTCCAGAGCATTCATACCAACTTCATGAGATTGACACATAGAGTTCCCATGGCGCAAGTCGAGGACTTGCCTAAGGCCATGCAGCGACAGGTGGTGGGTGTACCATGCGCATGGGTGCGTTTATTCTGACGGATAGCTAGAGCCGTAGTGACCTTCCATGATCACAACCCTCCTCCTCCTCCATAGGATTAGACACCTGGGAGTGTATAAATTTTGTATGACCGTGTATTATATGATGGTGGCTTGAGAGCCCCAATTTTGTATCATGACACTATGTACTATCACATTTTTGATGTATATAAAAAAGTTTTATGGTGATTAATTTATTTATTTACATGTGTAAAAATTGTGTTTGTGATTAATTTATTGTGAATGAAACAAATGCCAATCTAACACGTAGTTAGCATATGAGTCAGCAACTTGATTATTATTTCTTGGAATGTGTATATATGTTATATTGTCAAATTGCCATTCTAACAATCTCACACGTAAGAACCTTCTCAATAACGTCGGATCTCTAACATGGTACAAACCATTGAGCTATGACACTACTAAATCCGAATCAAGACGTACCTCAAGAGATAGAACGCCATGTAAAATGGCATCCCATAGAAGCTCAATAATGGCGCTGTATTCAACAACATTGTTGGAAGATGGCCGTAGACATACACCTCTTGAAGATAGTACCTGACCCATAGGAGTATAAATCACCCAAGCAGCAGAGGTTGAGTGTTGAGTGTGACGGCTTGCACCATCCGCGAATCCTATGTAGTTGGAAGATTCCATTGACATCTGCCAAAAGAAACGGAAACTAATCACAAACCTGATCATGATAAGAAAAATACCTAGTTATGCAAAGCTATACAATAATATACAACAAGCAGCCTTGGCTAAAGATCATGCATAGTATTTTTTGAGATAGAGCCCATTTCTAGGCTCCACCAAGGCCGTTTCTTCGTAATCCACTAACTCATATGCACCCTTCTCTAACACCTGCTTGACCACATAAGGACCACGCCACATAGGATTAAATTTCCCTGCTCCTAAGGGTTCTTTCGGTTGATCCCACAAAAGGACCAAGTCTCCTTCACTAAACGCTCTTGGACGGATAGAATTATCATACTGGACCTTAACGCGATGTTTATTGACTTCTCGAGCCACCAAGGCATCCCGATGCTGCTCATCAAGTTGCTCAAGGTGAACCAAACGCTCCTCCAATGGGGAAGTGTCCGGTAAGAGTTCCACAGCTAGCTTCAACAAAGGAATTTCGCATTCAACCGGCAATATCGACTCCACTCCATGTACAAGCTGATATGGAGAAAAACCAGTGGCAGTCTTAACAGCGGTTCGATATGCCCACAAAGCAGGATATAACATAATGTGCCAATTATTCTTGCTTTGTGCGATGGTTCATTGGAGAATGGATTTGAGTGATTTATTCACCGCCTCTACCTGTCCATTCGCTTGGGGGTAGTAAGAATATGAATTCTCTTGCTTATACCCTAACTTGGATTCCAACTCTTCCATCATACGGTTCTGAAAGTGCGAGCCATGGTCAGTGACAAGCTCTTTCAGAATCCCGAACCGAGCAATAATTTGGTTGAACACAAAGTGAGCGGCTGTCTCACCATCGGATTTTACTGTAGGCATTTCGTGAAATAATCAATAGCCAGTATAATGTGATGGTGCCCCTCAGCCGAAGCTGGTTTGCAATCCATAAAATCGAGCCACCACTTAGTGAAGGGACTGGCGGTGATAATGGGATGTAACGGGGCAGGTTTCGAGCGCATATTACGTGTGAACACAAGGCAAGGGTGGCACCTCTTGATTGCATCAATACAATATTTAAAGATCGATGGCCAGAAATAACCCGCTCTTAAAATCTTTTCAGTTGTAGAAAGCCCAGATAAATGACCACCACACACCCCTCTGTGGCAATCATTCAGCACTACCTCAGCCTCTACATGAGTTAAACAACATTGTAAAATGGAATCTTCCCCACGGCGGTACAAAGTATTGTCCACTATGAGGTAGTTCTTAGAGACGTGACATAATCGTGTTCGTTCATCTCGTGAGAGGTGAGAAGGGGTCTTCATGTTTGCAAATATATTATGATATCCCCATACCATGGGTCTAACGTTGAGATTAAGAAGATGTGTTCATCGACAAACGTATATTCATAAACCAACTCCTCGACCTCGCTCGGGAAATCCGATATAAGCTCTGCAAAAATTAAAGACTTCTTTGATTTTACCGAAACAAACTCGAGATTGAATTCTTGCAGAATGACAATCCATTTATTATACTTTCCCCCAATCATCCTTTGGGTGAGGACGAATTGAAACGGATTGACATGGGCCACAACCAAGGTCTGGCGAAGGAGAATATAATGTCTCAACCGCTGAACCGCATGTAAGGTAGCTAAAGCAAGCTTCTCGACATGAGAATAACGAATCTCTGCGTTAATAAGGCTTTGGCTCAAATAATATATGACATGCTCTTGGAGCTCCTCATCCTCTTGAACCAAAACCATACCAATTGTCTCTAAGGACGCAACCACATATAATAGAAAATCACGGCTATAATCTGGAGGACTAATCACCAGGGCCGATGCTAGGGCTCGCTTGAGTGCATCGAAGGACTCCTGGGCTCGCTCATCCCAATAAAAGGGGGTGTCCTTCTTCAAGAGACGCATGAAACCTCTATTCAGATTGGCAAAGTTGACAACAAATATTCGTAAGAAGTTTTCCATGCCTTGCAAACACTGAAGATGATGAATATTCTTCGGGGGAGACAACTGAAGTATTGCCTCAACCTTCAAAGGGTCGACTCTTATACCCTCTTTAGAAACGATGAATCCTAACAAACGCCCTGATTTCACACAAAATATGCACTTATGAGGATTTAGTCTAACCGAATAGTGCCGGCATCTTTCAAATACCAATCTCAAGTGATAGGGATGACGCATTCTCATGCGAGAATGAGCAGCGAGGTCATCCAAAAATACCTCGATAATTGACTTGAGATCGTGGAAAATCAAAGTCATCGCCCGCTGAAATGTAGCTCCAACGTTTTTAAGGTTGAAAGGCATTTTCCGATATGCAAACGTTCCCCAAGGAAAAATAAATGCAGTCTTATGTTGGTCCTTAAGTTTAATCTGTATCTGATTATACCCGAAAAAGTCATCCATAAAGGAGAACACCTAGCTACCCGCACACTCATCTAAAATCTGATTTATAAACGGTGTGGGGAAGTTGTCCTTAGGACAGGCATGATTCAAATCGCAGAAATCAGTGCATATGTAGATCGCTCCCTGCTTCTTATCCACTGGAATGGGGTTTGAAACCCACTCCATCAAGGGAATGGGATAGATGAAACCGGCTTTCAACAGCTTCTCTATCTCTGCCTTAATCACGGGTGCTTTCCTAGGATTCATTGCACGTAAACGTTGTCGAACAGGCTTAGCGTTGGGGTAAGTCTTAATCTCGTGCTCGACAATATGAGGGTCAATAGCTGGCATCTCATCGTAAGACCAAGCAAAAATATCACGGAATTCCTTAAATAGCTCGGTATATTCCAGAATCTCAACATGGAAACATTCTGCCCCAATATAGACATTCTCTATCGTGCCAGGATCGCGAGAGATGTTGATAGGAATCGTTGAAGATATGTTCGCCATGTTTCCATCACCCATTGGACCAGGAGAGCTTAATGGAACCATAGGACAACCAACTCTCTAACTAAGAACCGCCCTAAAATCCTCACGCTCCAAACGGTCAAGCTCTGGAAGAAAGTATGATCTATGATGAAGTTCCTCCCATGGTGGCTCAACTCTTGACATAGCCTCAATAATCGCTTCATCCGAAGGGAAAACCATATCAAGGTAGTCGTGTGCATGAGAAGACTGTACTACCCATGCCGGCAGCACATAAGGGTATTCCTTCTCTGTCCGCGGAGAGGTAGGACTAGGCTCTGCAACACTCTTGAGATTAGCTTGATAAGCTATCATAGCTGCAGGCAAAAGCACATTCGTCTCGACGGGCTCACTCGAAGTACTTGTTGTAGGAAGAATCCAAGGATCTTCCATATGAGTTGTGTGAAAAGACACCGATGTCATAGATGTCGAAGCCTCATCGGAACTAGATCCTATCATGAGGATTGGTGTAGGACAACTAAAGCTTCCCATGAGGGATGGATACATGCCTACACCCACACTCCCAGTTGCTGGCTGAGAGTGGTCAACAATCAGGAGCGAAGCTCCTGAAGATGTGGAAACAGACAGATTCTTGAATGTCATTTGATCAAGTGTTACGATCTTCCCATTATGTGGAAAGCATACAACGTGGAACAAGGAAGAAGCAACGGCTTGCATACTGTACATCCAGTTCCTACCCAGCAAGAGATTGTAGTCAAAGGGCACATCAACCACCTCGACCTCTATCGCAACGGTCTTCCCCCCCAAATGGAATTTAAGGGAAGGAAGGATGTTGTGCGGCCTAAAAGATCTCCCATTGAATGCAGTTAACATAGTCGTTGATTTAGACAGCTCAGGAGAACCTAGACCCTTCCAACAGGACAAAGAGATCACAGAAGTAGCAGTGCCCTCGTCAATCACAGTGCACTTGATGGTCATATTAAGACATTCTACGTGAACCAAAAGAGACACATAGTAGGGCAAGCGAGGCTGAAGTCCTGCGGTTTCAAATTTGATCACATAGGAAGAATCATCATCGTTCACACCAAGGGCAGAAAGCAACGCCTTCCTTTGCAAAGGACAACTCTGAAGCACTTCCAATGCAGACATCGCACAAGGAGTGTGGCCCAAATCCTCGACAACTGAATAATTCTAGGCAGCTCGGGCATTTGGATTATGCCTTGAATGCTTAAGGACTCCCTTAGGAATACGAGGTACAGCCTCAGGTTTATCCGTAGGTTTCTCAATGCGCAAAGGGGACCCTGATGGATCAGGCTCTTTGCATGGGCTGGGTTGTGACAAACTATAATGTTTTGCACGGGTCACAAATTTCACAGCACGGACCATGTTAATGCACCCACGACCACTACCCTCCGGCGGATCATCATCACCAGACTGGTCATGGGACTTCGAGTTCATAATTTGATTATGCGGTAAAGGGTTAGTTAGCACAACTGGGCCCTGTGCCAAGAATCTCTAAGCTTCCTCAATACGAGGGCACAAGTAAGTGAGGTGATCGTCCTTACATAGCTTGCAAGGGAACTTAACCTTACATTTAGCTTGCTTGTCCCCCCCAACATTTCGACCGTTCTTGTCATTATTGTTAGCATTCTCATTCTTATTCCCACCCTTTCGATTATTTTTACCCTTTTTTCTATTCCATCCGGGTTGCTGGTTACCCTTCTAGTCTGATGATTGCACAGAGAGTACACTCGTCATTTGGGCGGGTTGAGACAAAGCCGTAGCTTGTCTCGAAGCAGATTGGTTGATTGACAATTGACTAACTTGTTTTGCAACCGAATCCGTGGGTTTTGCACTTCCACAACCCACAATGCCATCGGGATGTGGTCCAGGTTTGACATTGGGATCGAAATTGGAACGAGGAGCATTGGGAATAATCTCATACAACAAAATGGACTGAGCATAAATCAAGTCCAATTCTTGTGCCCTAAAAATTGCTCGTTCCTCATTCTGCACTCCGGATGTGGAAACATCCTTCGCTATATATGGCAATAACGACTTGAGAAACCACTCGAGGAGGAACTCCGGCGGTATAAAATCTTTAATTAACCTCTTATGTCTACGCCACTCTTGAATATGATCGAAAATATGTGTGGCTTTATCTTGCCGAAATGTTGACAAGAGTTCAGTACCAACGTCATAACGCACTGGTAGCTGGAAGTGATTAAGAAGAGTCATCGCAAGGTCGTTGAACAAAGTGAAAGCTCCCCTAGGTAACTCTATATACCACTTCGCGGCAGGCCCTGTAAGGGTGCGTTGAAATAGTCTCAAACGGACTGAGTCCTGCTGTAAGGAATTCGAAGAGCACCATAGGTGAAACGTAGTAACGTGTTTGCTCGAATCCTCTCCCGTTTTTCCCTCGAACTTAGGTATGTCGAAAGGAAGTTTGGTAGGGACAGCCGGTCAAGCTGGGTCATGAGCCATAGGATCATTCGTCAATCTTGATAAGTCAAGAAGATTAAGCGTCGCGAGGAAAGGGAGCCTAGGATGGTGAGGTCGATGGACCGCTCCCTGATTCATATAGGGTTGATTACCACCATGGCCTTGGCCATAGTGTCCTCCTCCTGTATGACCCGTATAGGGTGGCGTGGAAGCACCATAGTGCGGTGGACCTTGACTAGTAGGAGCTACAAAGTCGTAATTAGGAGAGTAAGCAGGTTGTTGATACCCGCCTCCATAAGGTGAAGAACCCTGTCCATACTACGCCCCATAATAAGGTCCATAAGTCATTGCATGCGATGCCCCATGAGACACTCCGTAGGTAGGAAGATACGCTTCGGAAGTATGGATATACATACAGAAAGTAGGGATATAAACCTCGGAAGTAGTAACATGACCTCTAGAAGTATGAACATAGCCTCCCGAAGCAACGAGCGGTATGTAAACCTGAGACATAGTCGGTCAAGTAACCGCAGTACGGACCTGACTCGTAGCCATATACCGGCTCGAAGGACCATGTGAATAAGGTGGAGGATGTACATTTGAATAACTAGGGATCGAGGATGAAGGAATCTGAGAAATAATGTATGTGCTACCGCCTATCGTCACTCGTCTCGGATCTGGTATCCTAATCAGATCGCTAACCCTAGACCTAGGAGGGATATACGATGTTACTTCCACCACTAGGATGGAAGGTGCAATGTGTCTAGTGCTCCCAAACCTCTCCGCATGGTAAGGAATGAGAGTGCCCCCAGGAATAGTGTTAGGCTCGAAGTCAGATTCGACATGAAATGCCAAATCATGTGTAGGGAAACCAAACATAGCATAACTATCGTAGCTAGTGCTGGTAGGTTCAAAATGAGTCTTAGCGTCCTCTGGCATTCCATACCGGTAACGTGTCAATGGGGAATCAACCCTAGAGTGAGTAGGTCTATCGTGCATGGTTCCTATCTCAAAAATCACAGGACCTAACTCAGCCAAGTCGGGTGAAGGATCGTACGTAGGAGTAAACCCCCCATCGTCTACACGAATGGGAGGAGGTGGTTCAGGAATATCCTCTAAACGGTCTCCCATGGTGTGTGAACCAATGTGTGAAATAGTCCTCCTGGATTGTCTAGGTCTCTCTCCCAAAGGAGGAGGATAAGTAGAAGGCGGAAGTCCCGCTAAACGACGAGAACAGTGAGGAACCGCACCCGAATCCATAATGACTCAAAAAATAGAAAAGACTCTCTATTTACGTAAACCCTAGGCCAACTATCGTCCACAGAGCAATCACTAATAAAATCTAAAGCCAAATGCAGGCAAACAAGGGCTGTATAAATGAGCTCCCGAATGAAGCAAGTATGTCTCGCCTAGGAGAGGCTTGAGACTCCCATACACAACAAGCAGAGGTACGTAACCAATTATTGTGGCCCTCAACTTCAACGTGTAAAGCGACTGTGCTGTCCGACCCCAACATGTCTGGGACCCCT
>LPNX010117173.1:44756-92968 GCA_001517045.1 Pseudotsuga menziesii | reverse complement strand
CTCCAAAGCAAATCTAGTGCAAGTACAATGCAAAGATGCAAAATGCAATGCATGATGATAAGCAAATGTTTTTGGATTTTTTGAAATAAAAGAGATGCAAAAAAAGAAGAAGTAAAAGAATGATTCTACGACCCCTAGACTCTGCAAGGACACACAAACAACACTCAAGCAAAGCACTAAGGTAAAAGAACTCTAATGCACTAATCTCAAACAAAAAATCAAAAATGCCATGACAAGAACCTTCTTAAAAAAAAATTTAGCCTAAAAAAACGTTTCTGGTTAGAAACAGAGGTCTAAACAGACTCAGGCAGTGCCAAAGGAGACTCAGCAAATATCAGAATTCACCCAGCAACCAATTATCTTCCACAAAAAGGCAAAAGCAAGGGCATACGCAACTGTTCGCAGTAAACCCGCGTGTATACGCGGAAATCACAGAGGAACCCGCGTGTATACGCGACTGTGAGTTAAAAACTCGCGTACAGGAAGAAAGGTGCATAAACTCAAGGCAAATAGACAGGCTGAGACAAAATTCACACCAGTCAGACCCTACCAGGCATACATGCCCCCAGACCCGACATAGAAACAAGAGAGAAAGAGCAATTCAAATTCATTGAATGCCGATAAAACAACCCCCAAAGGACAACTACAAGGAACTCCCCAGCGGAGTCGCCAATTCTGTTATGGAGAGAAATTCCTATGGCTTGGGGTACCACAATAGACAACTTGACTCTAGAAATCAATCCTTTCCAATATGCAATAGAAATTAAATGTCTAACACTAAAGGATCAGACCTCGTACCTTATTCCGGATGGTTGAAGTAGATACCCGTTGAGCTTTCCAATCTTTAGCTTGAATTGATAGATTACTTCCTCAACAACAAGTAAACAATACAAGCATTCTATATATCATGGTGTTAGATCTATTCTAGCATATATAATCAATAATGTACAGGCATTTGACATAATCCCAAGGATAAAATATTCATTCAAACACACATTATTGGACAGGAAAAGATATTTCTATTAATATAAATCAGAGATTACAAGATACAACCTCTGACGGCATGTCTGTGAACCGGAGAAACTGAATCCCCCACTTGGGCCTCCACCACCTCAATCCTCCATCTCTCGATAACAAGCTCACAAGCAAAAGGCAAGCTTGGTGCTCCAAGGGACAAAGGGATGCAGACTCAAGCATAAGTTCTGGCAACAATGGACTATAGTTTCTTTGCTCTCAATTCTCTCTTATGCCTTCAATGTACCAAGGGGTTCCTTATATAGCTTTTCAAATGGGTAATGAAAGGTCGAATCCGAGCGATATCAAGGCATAGGGAAGGCCAGGAGTCAAATGAGTCGGATCCATGTCAAGGAAAACTCCAAAAGGATTTGGATTATGCACACATCCCGATGTACACGGTTTTAGTGGTCAAACCCACGTATATACGCGCTTATAGGTTTAAAAGTCCCATGTATAATTTTTCATACGTTTTTAGAGATGATCAAGGAAACATCAAAGGACAAAAAATGGTCCATGGGGTCTAAGGAGTCTGCAGTGGGACAAGGGAAGGCCATACAAAGTGTGATTCACTTGGAGTGGTGAAATCAGCTATAACAGATTTCCAACAAACTTTTTTCTCTATCAAAATTTACTGGGACATAAAGGTTAAAGAGAGCCATGGAAATATTGCTTGTTAAATGCTGTAATTCTGTATAAATTCAATGTTGGGTAGAAAACGAGGCTTTTAGAAGAAACTTTTCCTCAGACCATAAGGTTGCGAGTCCCCCTAAAGTGCCCCGTGCACTAACTGCCATTCCTGCATTCTTTTTCCACTTTGATCTGCTTAAGGATAATAGAGCTTCCTTTTCTAATCTTTGTTTCTTGGAGCAAGATAATGTTCGATGGTTCCATTCTTAATAGATCTTTAATTGGTTCTGCTTTCAAGGGATTCCCCTGTTCCTTGAAATTCCAAGAGATGATCTGCATTATTTACTAGAAGAAAAAGGGAGGTGTCCCTCCCTGTGGGGGTCTATTCTGCTTACTTCTGCCTATTGACATTTATGTTGTAGCCTGACTACCCTGCATCTTTAATCTCTCAGCTTCTTCTTCTCTGACCTCCTTTCGAGACTTCCTACCTGCCTTTTTAGTGAATTGCTCTATAAAATCTTCTTCCGAGGAACCGTAAGTCTCCATTGATTTCTTCTTGAGATTTTCTGCATAAGAGGGAGAAGATGTGACACCTGTGGGTGATTTATGAAGTTCTTGCAAGATTGCATTTGCACTAAGAGTTTCTAAGATTACTAGATCAGAATGTTCCTGTGGCCCGAAATTTACTTCACCTTCTTCTTTATGCACATCTAATTGCTGCACTTCACCCTCTTCAAGAATAGGAGAATTCTGATCTTCAGAAGGGCTTAAAACCACAGAAGGATTTGAAGAAGCGGTAGCTTTTTCAACAGGTTGAGATTAAAAAAATGTTTTTCTCAACAGGAATGGATCCATTCCCTGCATTTCTCCCTTTAACTTTCATTCTATTATCCTGTTTGGAGGTTCCTGCTTTCTATACTTGTGTCCATTGTTCATCCTTCTCTTTTTCAAATTCTTCCTTTGATTTTTTCTTGCAATTTCGAGGAAAGTGGCCATATCCATGGAAATGACGACACTTGAAAGGGAGGTGTTCGTAATCAAGCTCCTGAATGTGTGACCATTCAACAACAGTTAACTTGATCACCTTAGGAAACCCTATCTCTAAATCTACTTCGACACAAATTCTTGCACATGGATATTGTTCTTTCCTTTCTTCCCTATCAATATACTTTTCGAGATTATTCCCAATGGTTTCCATAGATTTTGAGTTCCAACAATGAAGAGGTAAGTGGGGAATCCTAACCCAGACAGGAACATCTGAAGGTATGTCATGGGTAGGATCGAAGTCCGGATTCCACTTATTCAGATAGAGCCCTTGAGGACCCATAAAATATGGACCATTTCGAAAAATGAGATCTCAATCTTCAGTTGAGTCAAAGAGAGAAACATAATAACTTATTCCAACCAAATGATTGTGGATTCCTTCAGTAACCAGAGGCCTCCAATTTAGCTGAACCCATCCATTGATTTCCTTGGGAGAAGGATAGAGATCTATAAATTTCCCAATGAGCCCACGCTTCGCTAGATTCAAGGCAGTCCTGCAAGGATGTTTGACAGGCAGTTCAACAAAAGGAATGTCTGCTTTCTTCACAAATTTCTGCACCATTGGACTTCCCTTTCTCTTTCCATAGGAGGTAATTAGTCGTTTGAACGCATCAATCTCTGGAGGAAGAGGAGGGGGAGGACCCCCTTCAGAGGCCATAGGAAGAGCACACATGCAGACAGAGGAAAATACAGAGCAAATTATATCAAGAAACCAGTCTTTCTATCAGACTCCAAAGGTTTCCAAATCCCTGTAAACTAAGAAACAGTCTCTGGTAATCACTCAACAACTAACCACGATCCTACAAAAAAATACAACATCCAGTGGACACAAACAAGACCACCAACGAACCAGTGCCGAATGCTTAGAACGAAGGCTAACGAAATCTTCTTGTAGTGTAAAGCAATTCAAGTGGTTTCAACAGATTGTAAATAAGGACCAGACTCACAATCTTTGGATGAAGCTCACCACGATCCTGCAATAGCAACATCCAATGGGAACTATCCACCAACGAACTAGAGCCGAAGTCTGCTTAGAAATTCAAAATCTTCTTGGAGCGTTTTTTTCGAGCTCGTAAGTAAATTGTAAGATCCTTCTCTCAGTTCTATGCCTTTACATATTGACTATGTATTCTTACATACATTAATTTGTAGTACCATATAGCCGCAAAAAACTTAGACGACCCCTATGGGAACATATATGTTGCCAAAAACACACATATAAAAGATGAATCCACTATACCATAAAGTCCCATAAGTTGTCAGTAGCAATAGCTGACAAAACTCCATCATTATAGATCCACCTGTGCCAATTCCCACTCTCAAGCAACAAACCCTTCTTCGAGAGTTGAACCGCTTTTTGGTTCATTTCACAAAGGATATGCTGAAAAGTAGAAAACTAAAACAGTCCCAAAATCTTGATGATATCATCATAAAGAGCGACCAGAAAGAGGTTGATGGAGCGTATTTTATGGATGAAGTTATCAATAACTAGTTTCAAATCCCCACTAACTTGAATCCCTAATAACCTAAATCAGGTTATTTTATTTTATTTTAAATCACTAAAAAAAACTAGATTATTATATTCTTTTCAATGGTTAATGAAATCCAATTTAAGTTGTTATATTCTTTTCTTTTTTCAAACAACTCAAATGTGTTCAACCTATTGTTCCCACATAACTTCAAATTCTTTTAAAAAAAGGAGGCACAACTTTTATTAAGAAAAAGGAGGCACAACTTTTATTAAGAAAGGGCAAGCTTTTTTTCCCCTTAAATTCTTATTAACATAATCATAAAAATGGGCATATTTATGAAAACCTCTATTTAGAGATAACCCATCACCATTATAATTATTTTGTAGTTTTATATGGATTACAATGACAATTATTGTGTAGTAGTATGTTCATTATAATGATAATTATTTTGTATTTTTATGTGTATTACAATCTTTTTCATTATAATTATTTTATTTTGTATTTTTATGTGTATTACAATCTTTTTCATTATAATTATTTTGTAATTTTATGTGCATTACAATGATAATTATTATGTAGCTTTATGTATTATAATGTTTTTCATTTTGATTAATAAAATTTGATTTTTAATTTAATATTCTATTTCTTAGTTTTTTCTTTTCTTTTAATAAATCTTAAATTATTATATATATATATGAAATGAGGGTGGAAAGGTATTGAGAGATGAAGGTGCACAATTCTAAATGTGGGTGGGAATGAAGGGTGAAGGTGTTCAAATTGTATCCTTCATATCTACGTGGCGGAGGGGACCACCATCACCCCACCTCCAAATGTGAACAAATAAAAGTGAAGGTAAGGGTTGGATGTATGCAAGTAAGTGTATGACATGTAGGGGTGAATGAGGATGGTGGTGGGGATTAATGTGGGAAAATCTACATCTTCATTGCCCACTCTCATCCTTATTTCTTTTGTTGCACATATTTTCTCTCCACTACCAACCTACACATCCATTTGATGCACATCATGAGTGATAGTGGAGCGAGGGTCGATGATGAAGAGGTGAAATAAACATTGGGCATGAAAAAATATTCCAAAGCACCACAACTATATCATAGCATAAAATTAATAATTTTCATAAAAACAAAACAAAACATTAAAAATATATATACACACATCATATTAAATGTAAAAAATATGAATCCATTTATAATCACTTATCTAAATTCCCTAGATGCAATTAATTCCAACTCCAATTGCTTTACTAAACTCCATGAAACAACATCATACATGGCAAACATTATAAATGGCAAACATTATAAAGGTGATTAAAATGGTTAAATCTTTATAAATATTGCTAAATATAAATGATTAACTCTTTATAAATCTTTTTTATAACATAAATCGTACATTTAAATCAATATAAGGTGAATTAGAAGTTTTTTTATCATTAATTTTTTTATTTCACGATATAATAAAATCTCCCATCACTTAAATTTAATATATCGAATAATTTTAATATAATATATAAGTTGTTTTTATTATACAATTATTATTATTATTATTTGTTTGTTTAATTGCATGTCACTTGGGGCCGGTGGCAATGAATCATTGGTTAAGAACCGCAACCTAAGGGCATTTAAATTGTTAAAGTCACCCGAGGATCGCACCTGGCCTAGGCCACGCCAACCCTTAACATGGCTGGATTTTTTGGTGTCTCCTCCCAACTAACTCATCCCTAAGGAGAATTGAACTTGGATCGCCTTTGTTAACGAAACCCACACCTTAACCGAATGAGCTAATAAAATTTGATCTTATATTATACAAACAATCATATAATATTAAAAAAATTATTATAAAAACTCAATTTTTTTATTTTAATATATTATTTAATATTTTGATTACATTTTCTATTAAACTATTTAAAGTAATTATTTTAAAGTGAAAAACTCGTGAAAAGAAATGTAATACCTAATAGTTACTATTAAAGACTTACTTTTAATCTATCAATAAATTAATTTTAAATTAATAAAAAAATTGTAATTTAATTTTATTAATTTTTTAACGTATACGCTATTAATACATATGAAACTTATATATAAATATTTTTTCATAAATGATATAAATATTGTTTATTTTTATAAATTATATTTGATGTAGCTTTCTCCATTTTGATAAAAAAATGAATGAAAATGAATGTCAATGAAGGGAAATCTCCAAAAATGGTATATCTATTTATTTTATATAGTTATTTCAACTTAAACTTTAAAGGAAATTAAAAAAAAAACATTTAAATGACTCAAAATTCTATTCATCTCATTTTTCTTAAAAGGTGGTTCACTATTTGTTAGAGGGTTATTCAATTTGGAAAACATGCCAACATTTGCTACTCTAACACAAGAATAAAGACATGTTCACATTACATAATCCACTTATTTATTACAAAGGGGCTTAATAAGAGCAAACATGTTACTTACAAGAATTGAAGCTTGGTAGGGAGGGTAACACTCATTCCTTCCAACCACCAAAGCTACATCTCTATTCATCTCATTTATAAATCAATTATCTATTTACAATTCAAAATTTTAAAAGTATATATTTTTATTAATAGCTGCTATAAATTTATATTAAATGGGTTATAGTTGAACTATATAACATAGTAACACAAACGTAAGAGTTATTATGGGTATGATCACCAAATCTTCAAATAAAAACAAAAAAAACTATCATAATCAAGTTATTAGCCTTTTTAGAGAAGACTACAAGCTACTAAAATATACACCTGAGAAAATATGCTTAAAACATAAACTAATTTACATGGCATGATATGACTTTAAAGAAAGAAGTGTTGGTCGTGAGCTTCTCATGGTTGTCATCTGACTTGATGCCTTCATGGATTCTCAAGCTCTATGTCTTCATATAGTTGGGATATCGTTTTTCTTCTTTGGTGACTATCAAAGTGAAACCTAAAGATCGCTAGTCATTTGATGTTATTGAATGTGTTGATATTATCAATAATTGATTTGAGATTCATACACTCTACCTCGAAATATTGGGTTTGTTTCCTCTACAACATAACAATGTCCAATGTCCATAAGATCGAAATTATGCGAATTGATGGAGTGCTCATTGCTCTGAATTGTATTGGAAAAGGAAAGAACATAGATCCTATTTTCATTTATGTATTTTTCCTATCTACAGAGAATCCTCTAAATATCATAAATATTGCTTTGACATTTCCCATGGCATATGAGGAAGTCCATGGTGCTTTGGATTACCAATAAGGTTCAATTTAAAAAAATGAATATATAACAGATTATTTCCTTCAATGCTCATAGGATACAAAATAGGGGAAACTCCAAAATTCCATCCAAAGATGTCATGCCTAACACAACTATCAAATACTTTAAACATAGGACAAGAGAAAAATGACATGGATCTCTCTAACCAACATATTAAGGACGGATTCACTGATAAAAAGGAGGCACTTTGTCTGAATTCCAGGTACCTTCACTTTAAGGAATTCACTGAGGGTGAATGCAGTGGGAAAGACTCTTTTCAGCTCTATTAGTCATAGACACATGATTTTCAGCTACTTTGTGGCTTGATTTTGATTACACACCCATTAGTGCCATAGTTGACATAATCCACTATCTTTTCTGCATTGGTAGTACTTAGAAGTTCCTCCCTAGATCAGCGATCATGTTTTGACTTGATCTCTCTGTTGCTGGGTGATTTGGAGATTGAGATAGGAAGTTGGTATTATTATTTTTTATGATAGTCTCCTGCGGAATGAGGTTTGTCACTATGGGCTTAATGTCTATATTTTATATGTTGGATCTATTACTGAGCTCTCTTGCCTTGACTGAGGCCTTTATTACATGTATATGTCCACCTAGTGCAACAAACAAGTTACCTTTGATTCTATTGAATAACAATGTACTGCTATTTTTTCTCTTGAAAAAAAAAATAACACCAAAGATATGCCAACTCGAAGACATAAAAGATTATAAAAAAAATAACAATTTGCCTATCACCGATGTTAAAGCGAGACATTGAATAACATGTATAATAAAAGAGGACTAGAATTTCAAATAGATGCCAACAAATCCACAACGAAAAGAGTCAGTAAATATGCAAAGACCCAATATACAGACTTGGTTTACCACAAAACTCAAAAAATCTCGACGATGGATTTCAAATAACCTTCAATTCGACCCCAAAATAAACTGGAGACTTCGGAAAATGCAAAATACCTCACCGAGAACGGGCCCGAGTAAGTTAAGCTCTTTAGTGTGGGTGCGTTTTGAAAGTACGATGGCTTGGATTTAATCACATAAAAATTAAAATTAGGTTATAATAATAAAGAAACTCGTCATTTTCAATTAATCAACGCCATTTGCAATTAATCAACCCTTATTTACTCTGGGTTAAACATAGAGCAATATGGTTGTTTTTTTTTAAAGCTGCCCCGCAACACTTTTATTGTGTGATTCTTTTTATTTTGTTAAAGGTATTGCCACATGGATCTTATTCTCTTGGTTTTTATAAACAATTTTAGCTATTTATATCTTTTAATCCATGTTTTGATATACTTTAAACCATGTTTTGGTATACTTTAAAACATACTTTAGTAGGCATTAGCTACCACGTAGCCTTGTTTCTGTTAGTGGAGTTTTTTTGATGATGCATAATTGAGAAAATTGAAACTTTTTTTTTTTTTTCGTTACGTCATTGTTGACTAAATTCAAATGTTTAATGAAATAATTATTTAATTAATTTTATAATTAATAATACAATAGAATAATATAAGAAGTACAATCTAAATAAGAAAATGTTCTTATAATGACTTAAAACAAGATATTTGGAGTCTAGGAAACAAGATATTTGCAGTCTAGGAAATGAAGGCAATATCCTTTTGCTAGGAGACTTTAATGATTATCAAAACAATAACTAACCATCCTATTATATTCGCAATGACTCCAACCCTAATCCTCTGTGGCCAGATCAGGGCCTTATTTTAGCTAGTAAATGCAAAATAAATTTTAAAGATATCTTAAATGACCGTGAGCTCAACTTTGACTATAGACCTTTAACCTTAACTCTAAACTTTCATAGGCACATAAGCACCGTAACAGGAAATTATAATGATGAAAATCACTTGATATTCATTAGAAATAAAATATTTATTTTTTAAATGGGATTTAAATAATGTATTAAATATACTATTAAATAAGGACAATATTGAAGACCTCTATCATAATTTAACTACAACTCTCTGTACTCATTAACTAGCTCTTTTTTATGGTGTTGTGTAAAAAGGAAAATATAACGAACAACCCATGGTATAATGAAGAGTGAAAGCATGCTAGAAAATCCATTAGGGATGCTTCTAACAATTCCTTAAAATATGAAAGGATATATAGGCACAAGGCCCTAATTAAAAGGGAAAAAATGGACTATATAAATATATAGCAAGGGTAGATTTTGCACCTCTATAGGCTAGATCCTATCAATTTTTAGAGGAAAATTCTAAGCCTTAAAGCTAAATAAAATAAAACAATACAATTCCCTTGAGAGACTGAAATTCCTACCTTAAAAACCTTTTTGAATCCCTTGATGTCATGGACAACATTTGAACCCTTTCTATAGATGAAGAAGTTTTCTCTTTAAAAGACATAGATTTTGGGGTTAAGTGGCTTGCAAAAGTGAAAACTAAGGACATCGAAGGATACCAAACATAAATCCTAAATATTGGTGGGTCTATCCCCATTCCTCACATCCACGAGCTTTTCAACTTAGTAGTAAATCAGAGCTTCCCTAAAACTTGGATAGAAAGGTTTGTTGTTCCTATTTTTAAAAGAAGATATAAAAACAATATGGCTAATTATAGGAACATTATGATTATCCTTCGTTTAGCCATGTTATATGGAATTATTTTAGAAAATAAGATCAACATATGGGTTGAAAGTCACAAAAAAATAGTTAAAGGCCAGATAGGATTTAGGAGCTACCATTAAACTATAGACAACCTTGTTACACTTAAAGGAGTATCACACTTAAAGGAGTATCACAATAATAAAACCAATATTATGTGTTTCTTTGTTGCCTTTAGAAAAGCATTTGACACAGTTCCCATAACCAACCTTTGGAATATATTAGAAGAGCTAAATGTTCATTTGGAGTTAAGAGTTTTTGCAATAATTTTGTCTAAGAATGTTATTGCTAAGTTTAAGAACTCAAGGGGCTAGTAATATGAAATTAATTGTAGAATAGGAGTCAAGCAACGGTGGTCTGTGACCCCTACCCTTTTTGGTATATATTTTGTCTAGCTAGAGGGTTGTCTGGAAGATGGATTTTGTGTCAACACAACTTTGGTTGATATTGTCATCATCCTTCTTATTTACACTAATGATATTGTTATTATGTTGATGAATCCCTATGATACCGATAAGCAACTAAAAATACTCAAGGATTTTCACTCTAGTATGAAAATGACTATTAAACACTAACAAATTAAAGGTTATGATAATCAAATCCAAAAATAGCACTTGTGTTATTTCATGTATGACAATAACAACTTGGAGGAAGTGATTCATACAAATATCTTGCAATCGATCTTCATCACAAGCTCAATTGGATCTATAACATTAAGAAAAGGATCGTCGATGGAAGGCGGGCAAGCTTATTATGGACTTGAAGACAATTGTAAATTAGCAAACCTTTGGCTTCAGGATAAGAAGAAACCCCTATTTGAGATTCTCATCATTCCTATTATCTTATATGGATGTGAAAATTGGGTTTCAACATCTCTAGATCATCATGGATAATGATAGAACAAATATGAAAGTGTTTTATAAGGTATATTCTAAAAATTTGAGGCAATACACCATATCCTATCCACCTCATAGAAGAAACTACCTCCCTCATTGAGAGCATGGATATAACCATGTACCTAATGCACAATAACAATATAAACAACCTAGGATCTAAGAGCCCCCCTAAGATTACTTCACACTCTGGTCTAAGCGAGGTTGGCATAAAGATGCAAAGTCTTGGCTAAAGCATTAGGGAGTCGAGGAAGATGTCACTTTGTAGAATAGTGATAATATTAAAAGTATTATTGCATCTAAATTTAAGGAGAAGTTATGGTGTGATTAATAATTAGAGGATGAGAGTAAATTAAGATACGATAAGCATGTGTTCAACCCTAATCAAAAGATCAAAAACATCTCTCTGCTTTAACTAATGTAAAGAAGAAAAACCAACATTTCTAAAATAAGAACAAACTCTCATGAGCTCCATAGTGAAATAGGGTGTTGGACAATTCCTAAAATTTTGTGGGATGAAAGAATTTCAATCCCACATTAAAATGTATTGGATACACCCACATTAGAGCACAATCTCAAAATAGTTGCTACATTATTAACCTTCTTAACAAAACTATTTACAATTATGGTGATTTAGGAATGTTTCTCTTAAATCTTTTCTAGAACAAAAAATAAAATTATGAAGCAAAATAAGTGATATCCTTACCTTTTTAAGGTTTGATAGACCAATTATGGTGTTAGTGGGTGTTAATAACCACCACCAACATCGTCATCATCACTAGCACCAAGAAAATTGAAACTCATAAAATTTTAAATAAACACCAATATGAAATTCATAATAATGAGTAAATTATTATTTCCTTTATTTTAATATTTTTTTTCTAGGTAAATTATCTTGGGGAAAACTCCTGGGCACTTCCCCTCATTTAGAGAATGGAACCCAGTATAAACCCTAGATTCTATAGGGCACAAGGCCAATTTAACAACAGGGCTCGAAGCCATTACAACAATATACTCATTATGAGCTCAACATGTCACTTGCATGAATAGGTCCTGGGTGGGGAGGATAACTCCCCATTTGACAACCACTCCTAATAGACCCAAACGAGAAACTTTTTATTTTAAATTATGTGTATACAATTGAAAAAACAACCTATTTGATAAATGTAATAATAAAAGCACACTAAAACCTTTATCTTTATTTTTTACTAAGCACATAAATATGTAATATGTATATAGTTAATTATTTATCAGTACTGGCAGGTGCGAAGGGTTCTTATGACCCCAACGGAAAATAAAAAATGAAGTTTTCTTGGGGTTTGGGTGTCACAACAAATAATCAAGCCAAAATATTTGCTTTACTTCGAGGAATAGACATTGTGAAAGGCCTCCAATTACAATAGGTAACAATTTTTGGTGACTTGTTCCTCATCATAAAGTAGGTAAGGAGAAGAACTGCAAGGCAATCGACCATATAAGGTAGAATCCATGATATAATTGCATGGAATCGTCAAGGCATCAAGGATGAAAACTTTATGCATATTAGGTGCCATAATAATAATGTTATAGACTAACTTGTCAATGAAGCAGTTAATCTTGATAAAGGATTTTTGGTGCAAAATGAAGGGCCTCTAGGGCAAAGATGGTTGCTCTAGAAAGTATAAAAATCAAGAACGATTTTAATCCATAATAAAATGGTTAATTTTATGGGTTTTGAAGGCATGCTGGGTTTTATTATGGATTAAAATCCAACTGAAAGAAAAGTTCTCTATGTTGTGCAAAGTATCTTGTCTCATTTATTCAAGTGTGGGATTTCATCCTCTCTTGCATGCCTCGATATCTCCTCCCACTTATCCTTTATCAATGAAAGTATCGATTAATATAGCCAATAGAATGGGATCCGATAATGCTGGTGGGATTTCTTGGGATGCGTTGATATGGAATGTTGATGAACTAGGGGAAGCTAGAAGCACTTGAGCCAACATAGAAGTGATTCACAGGTTATAGATATAGGTAAGTACCAAGTCTCGGGATCTTAATGCTTGAATTTGTTATAGTTTTGGGATAATGATGATAGGAATTTGTTTGTATTTAATTTGAAGGATTTAATACTATAGTCATTTCTTCCCTCCTCTATTTGAATTCTTAATGTGGGTTGATATGTAGTTATTTGTTATGGAAATTAGCACTATGCTTCTTAGTGGATAGGTAGTGATATCTCCAACTCGTTGAATAGGGACATCAATGGCAGGGAATCCATTATCAAAATAAGGGATATTAAGAGAATATTTTGAAGGATTAACTCTCGAATGAATGCAATGACGCAGTCCATTGACCACATTACCTCTCATATGGAGCAACAAGGCATTAGAAAAGATGAGATAGAGTTCTGGGTCAAGGAGCAGGGGGGAAATAGAGCAGCTTAGCAATGAATTTGAGATGCATTTTAATATGATTTTGGGGTTTTCTCAAGGAAATCAATCCCAAGTTGGACAATGCGCTCAATTTATTCAACAACAAACTTGCCATTCGGAAAATTGAAGGATCAAGTGCCCAGGGGCATGCAAAGAAGGAGCAATTGATGGATGAAGGCCACAATGGCAATGCCTTCTCTTAGTTTTGTTTAGATCTATGTATTCACCTGGACAATTATCTTAGGAATGTTTATTAGACAATACAATTTTAGGATTTTTTTGAACATTTTGTACTCAATTTGGATTATATATGCTTAGAGAATTGTTGAAAGATTTGCTCTTTAAATAGAAGAGATTTTGCATCTTTACTCTTGTTGTATATCTCTATTTGTTAAGGATTTCCTCAACCTCTTTTATAATCTAATATATTCACTCGTTGCTGTTCATTTTTTTAATATATTTATTAGTGAAGTTAGTATGATAGTTTATATAGTTAATGAGTGTTGAAATTTCATTTGTGAGGGTTTTTACCTGGTTTGAACTTTTTCATTTGTGGTTGTGGATAGAAAGGCCATAATTTTATAGATTATTTATATGTGTTTGTGTTTTATAAGTATAAAATTTAAATCACTCTATGTGGGCATGAATAAGGAGAAGTTGAAACTTTGAATAATCTGGATCCAAGACTCAAGCACTAAGTAGTGCTCAACTTAAAAAAGTGTGTCTGATTTGTGTGCAAGTCAACAAAGTATGTTTGATGTAAACTATTTCCATATTTTTTATGAACAACTTAATTAATTTTTACAAATGATTTCCCCTATAGCGGGTGCCATTACAACATGATCACAAGAAGGGTCCATGTGCAAGTGAAATGAGTACAAGTAGGAGGGGACATACAACTGGGAGTTGGCCATTCCCACTTACCTCATTCCCATGGAATTTACCTCCCCATGATAACCCATTTATGGGCTTGGTACTGCCTCCTAGCAATTTATTAGTTAGATGTACATATCTTTGAACAATCCCCTGTGTGATCTTTCATGGCTTTTCAAGCTAGTTCAGTCCATGATGGGAAGGATGTTTACACGATGATGAGGATTCTATTTTGGAGACACCACATTTGACATCCTCCTCGATCCATTTCTAATAATCCTAGGAGACAACAAATTTTTTGGCTTTAGATTTTCCTTAGGGAGCTAATTTTTCTTCTCCTCTTCTATGGATGGTGGTCTTCTGCTTTGTACCTAATCTCCTTAGGATACAGGATGGTGTGCACCAAGGTTACTAAGCATAATAAGTCAGATGAACGAAGGTGTTTTCATATGCTGTGGGCCCTAAAGGACATGGAAAATGCAAAGGGTTACTTTGAAACCAAAATCAACCAGCAAGCCAGGTAACATATAGACCATTTATATATGAGTCTGAGAAATGAATGGTTGAGACCAGAGAAACAAAAGTTGGTGGATGAATTTGGATGATTGGTAGAATATTTGGGATCTACCACAACTTGGGAGATGAGTCACACTCATAATTTAGGCATGTATTGGAGCATGAAATCTCTGTTCAATATGGATATGGAGGATTGTATGGAGGGAATATTCTAGGATGAGATACACGGTCTCTCCGTGGCTTCCAAATTTGTGACTTTGGAGGAATGAATACACAGGATGGATCATAATAAGGTTATTGCCGATGAACACATCAATGATAATTTCAACACTCTGGACAAGGAACTCATTGGGAAAAGGTTAAACAAACCACCTCTTGCATGTCCCTCTGCCACTCAAATGGTATATCGACGTTGTTTGGATGATGGTCTTCATGATGCCAAGAAGGAAGCACCAGGGTTTATGCCATACCTCATAATGGTTTCTGATGATGATTGGACCTAGTTCAGTTCTTTTAGTATCATGGTTAGTGTGGTGGCCTGTTTACATAACCACTATTTCAATTTTGTTGGTCATAAACCCTAGCCTACGGGGGAATCCTCTGATAAACTGATATCTATACTACTTATGTTTAGTTTAATTAGTTATGATTCTGAGATATCTTTAATTTTGGGATAGTTGTTCCACCTCTAACATTTGGACACAACCTGCAATAGGTTGCTTAGGTCTTGACATGTATAACTCTTTTTTCTAGTTTAACATAAAATCACATTTTTTTACAAATAATTTAAAATTTATATTTTCATTTTTAATGCCTTTGGAGTTACTAATAGCGTCTATGGATCTTTATTATTGCAATTTACCAATCACCTCCACATGCACTTCTTCAAATATCTATATTTTTGTTGTTATTTTATTTGTGTATTTTGAATAAAGGATTAATAACCTCTAAATACTTTTCTATACACACACACACACACACACACACTCACATATTTTTGGTATTTATTTTAAATCAAAGTAACACATGATCAATTCATATGAACTACATTGTTGTAATCTGTGTATTTGTAGCGAAGAGGCATTGATGAACTTTTGGTAAACTTGCCACTCCAATTTTTGGATCAAAACTCAATATTTATTTGTCAATTGGAAATACAGTATATCTATTTTAGTGACACCACATTTTTTGAGAATTTGAGGTTTCAATACCCAAGTAGTTATGTTAATCATCTCACAAATTAATGGCCATGCAACTCAACGATGGAACAAAGTAGATTGGTCAAGAAGTAATTGTAAGTGAAATTCATCCATTTGTGAGTTTAAATACTACTGATTGGGATTAAGTTGCACATCACAACATCATAAGTGTCAATAAGGCCCAATTATTTGAGGTAGCAACTTACAAGTACCTACCTTGTTATTCATAGTAACCGTGCTAGCTTTGTTTTTTATGCTTATCTATTAAGCCTACCCTTATATTATAAGATGATTTGGGATATTCATTTTACAAATATTATTCATTGAACATAATAGTTATTTAAGTATAATTTTGATTATAATAAACAAAATAATTTCAATTCATGCAATTATATTTGGATATTTTTTGCGTAGCTATATGTAGGCTATAATTTATTGTAAGATTTTGATAACATACTTTTTTATTGTACTTTACATTTGTGTATTGAAAATGCGTTTTTGATTTATTGATTCCATTACTGAATAACTTTTAAAATAATTATCAACCTCTTATTTAAAAAAAATACAATCTATAATTTTTTTGTGAAAGTAAAATTGTTGGGCTATTATTTCATATGAATGCAAATTGAAGGGCAATAAAAATATTGAAATGTCATGAATTTTTATTTGATGTGCAAGGATAAACAACAAATTTCATCATTGTAGTTAACATCATACAGGTTTGTTATTCATTATTGATATTAATGTGAGATTGATGGGGTGCGTGCGTGCGTGCGTGCGTGCGTGTGTGTGTGTGTGTGTGTGTGTGTGTGTGTGTGTGTGTGTGTGTGTGTGTGTGTGTGTGTGTGTGTGTGTGTGATTGCATTATATATTATGTAGTCAAATCACTGTGAGGAGGGGTTTCTTGTCCCACAAACAAGGGGGTCTCATACATCAAATTGGTGTCTAGTTAGGGCATGACCTTAAATATTGTTTTATTATTATTATTATTGTTATTAAACTATTTACCATATAAATATATTCCATGTCACATAAATTTGATAATCTGCACTAATTATTTCTTACAAACTAAACAATTTGTGGTGTTTGCATCACATAGACCACAACACACGATTTATGCCACTCACTACATATAGGTTTGTTTATCACATGCAACACAAACCATACCAATCAACTTGCCCCACACAGACCATATCATGGAACTTGTGCCACTTGTACCACATAGATTAGACAATTTGTGCCACTTCCAAAACACAGGCCATAGAAGATAGGTGCAACAATTACGCAACATAAATAAGACAATTTGCACCACTTGGACCACTTAGACAATGTGAGGTTGAAGTGGAGAATTATAGATGATATATTTTAATCGACTATTGTGGTATGGATCATAATTCATTCATGGGTAGTTCTAAGCTCCATCCATGCTACACTTGGTTGTCAGAAGGATGAAAGTACCAAGTTTATGTCATGTATATGTCCTCCATGATGCACCTTGATATGAGATCATTTTTCTACCTAGCAATCAATATTAAGAACAAGGATATCATTATTGTGGTGGGGTTGCAGGTGCGGCAAGGACTCTTGGGTAGTTGATATTCTACAACATCAAAGTCATCATAAGGATTTCTTGCTGTCACATTCTTCGTCCACTCTAGATAATAAATGATATTGGCATTATCATTGTTGTATTATTGGATTGATTGTGCTCTCCATTTATTTTCCTTACAGTTCCCTCTATGTTTTCAATTGATATAAATATTAAGCCACCACAACCTTCAGATATATATTTTGTTCTTTTAGAATGGATTCAAGTAGAAATAAGAGGATACTACAATCACACCATATATAGATACATGAGATTCAAAATTTATATTTCATTGATAGATTCAGTGGGAACATCTGTATGAGATACCTTAGCTAAGCATATTGTTGATTTTGAGGAGATATTGATAGTGGGTGTTTGCGTTTGGCTCTTCTCTTTCTGTTCTTTGACCTAGGTTCAGTCCCTCCTTTATGTGCAACAAAGCCTAAGATATCAGCTTGACAGAGCAAGGCTTAGTCGACAACACCTGCGACGTAGATGCCGTCTCACCTGAGAGATCTCTCTTATGGGTAAATGCCAGAGCTAGGTTTCCGCAGTTGGGTGGGGGATTTATCGTCCCTTGGAAATCTACCAAGGAACTCGACCGAAGCCAAGGAGGGTGTATCACTTATATCAATTATGCACAGTTAAGATGCGACTGTATTCAACCATCAAAAAATACTATAATAGTAAATATCATGGAGAATAGGTGATTCCAACTACCTTAGTGCGACATATGCATATAACTCAATTTGTGAGGAAATACATAAACATTCATTCACAACAACATACATGCAACTCAAATACATTCATCATTTACACATTTGACAGAGTAATTAAAGTGGAAACCCATCCAGGAAAAAACCACAAATTCTCTCTTCATTTGGCATGGGAAATATATAGCACCTTTTTCTTTGCACACTAAGCTATAGACTATGTTTTAGATATTCTTTTCTTATCTCTACATACTTCTCTCTCCTCTCATGCTCTCTGGTCTTCTGTTGCTGGTTCTTCTCTACTTGACTCTACAATTTATCTGCACACAACCTTGATCGACTCAAATTCTTTATAACTCTACAAATCTTGACTCTTCAACTCTATTGTTGATTTGCACACATCTTGGATCAACCTGACCTTCTCTATAGCTCTGTGCACTTAGTTGCATACTTCTTCAACTCTTCACCAAGCAACTAACTGACTCTCTACTGATAGATTAATTAAACAATCCAACAGTTAAAAATTTCGTAAGTCACCTCGTAATTCAGTAAGTAACTAACTATCTAACCCACACACAACCTGGGTTCTTCCTTCTTATAGACTCTTACATGTCACTCTCAACCGAATTCATATAGTTAGCCAATAGGTTGTCATTCCAATTCTAGCAACACATGTCAGTAGGCACTAACGACCCAAATTACAAAGATGCTTTCATACGTGTGACATTCGCCGACTCTATCTGACCCCCTACCCATGATATTTTCAACCGTCACTTTCCACCTGCTGCATCACTGCATGCTTTCTGACATGGTTTCCTCTATCGCCACTCCTCTTGTCGCATATTTTCCTTTTGTCATGACTTTTCTTCTATCTCAGATTCTCTTCTATCACAAAATTCCTCTCTTAGCGTGACTTCTCTTCTGTCGTTAACTTCCTCTCCTGTTAAATATTTTCCTCCTATCACGCTTCCTTCTTCTATCATGATATCTTTTTCTATTATAATATCCCCTTCTATCTACTCTTTCTTCTGTTGTTGCTTCTGTCACAACTCCTTCTTCCTTCTTCCTTCTACTTATGGTGTAGCTTCCTTCTTCCTTTCTGCGACTAGACTCTTTTCATACTTAATCAGAAATTCAACTAAATTTTGCCTAAGTTCCCCTAGGGACAACAAGACCCCAACACACACCTATGGCTCATCCTGAGCCACACAAGTCTATTCTCCTCTTTTTCATTTAGGACAACTTTAACTTGAAAATATTGGAATATTTTTAGTATCTTTTCTATCTATCATCGCACATCTTCCTCTACTTTCTGCAAGTTTTCCACAAGGTCGAAACTAAGGTGTTGCATTAATACGAGTGTTGTTGCTTCTACTGCTCATTGCACCCTTGGATGTACAAGCTGGATAATGCCTGTAATTCACTTAATTCAGCTTGTAATTCTTCAACTTTATCTGCCCTTTGCTGTTGTTGCATGCGCAACACCATCACTTGTTGGAGCTTCTTCATTTATGTTGACTTAGCCATCTTTTCTACTAAGGGTAACTTTTTCATTTCATTTTTTAGCTGAGTGACTTCTGTCTCAGCTGTGCGTAGCTCCTCTGTGACCTTCTCTAGTTCAGGGTCATTAATAAAGGCTTGCCAAGTCTGAGACACTTGATTGACAGCCTTGGAATGAGATGACTCTGCTTCTTTGATTCTCTTTGCATCCTTTGCCGCTGCTTTCCTTCTTTATTCTATCACATCTGGAGGTGTACTTGGTTTTAGCTGCGCTTCAAGCTCTGTGACCTTTTTGAGAAGGTCTTTTGCTATCTCTCCAAGTCGAGTGATCTTGGCTTCTAGAAACATTTCCTCTGTTATCCCTTCACCAACAAAATTCATTCATGCAAGGTCCACAACCTTGTCGAGCCTATGCCTGTTTTCCTCCCATGCTTTTGTTTTCTTCTTGACCTCTTGCACTACCTGCTTCATCTTATTGACACTTTTATTCGCTACTTTCTCCTTCTTAATCAAGGCACCTTCTCATTTTTTTATTTCCATGATTGTGGCATTCATAATTGCATATACTTCAGACATTCGCATATGTGAAAATTCTATGGTTATATGGCCTATACTTTTGGACAAATCATTGAATTTTGGGGTTTCCAGATCAAGTACTTCTCCTAATACTTGCATCTCGATTGGTGGAATTGACATTGGTGTATCAGTTTGTCGCTCTTCTAAAGTGCCAACTATAGCCTGCAACTCAGTTCTTTGGGGCATGTAATCTACTGCAATTTTAACCTCTTCAACAACATTGCATAGAACTTACAACAAATCAATAACAATACCTGTGAGCTCCGTCTGTTGCTCATATATTTTCTTGAAACTTTCTTGTGCAACTTGTGTAAAGGATTCAATTATAAGTGTAAAATATTCACCATAAAGGATGATGGTATTTACAGTTTTATCATCCTTTCTCTTCTTTCATCCTGAATCTGCCTGATATCTATCAACATCTTTTCTTTTCTCTCATATTAGTGGGTATGTCAGAGTTGAACTTGAACCATAGTCAGTTGGGTTGAGATCTTGTGCATCTTCCTACGGGTTTTCTTCCTCATTTCCATCATTATGCGATGATATATTCTCTTGTCATAGGTCTTCTTCTGCATCTAATTGGTCCTCTGGAATAGGAAATTCCCATTCTTTCGGCCATTCTTCGACAATTTCCTGAACTTCCTCTTCTGTCAACAAAAAATCTGTCGCCAATCATTGACGATGCTGGTCCTGTCCTGACTGTATCTTAACATAATGTGGGTGAATCTCGAACTTAACAATTTGAAGAAACCATTTTAATAGTATTGGGCGTAAGCCTTTGTTGGTCCTTTATCTGATGCCTCAATGCCTCTCCATGCATGAAAAAATATATAATTATTATCGCGCTACTTGTCCTTCCTCTCCATATCAAACCAGAGGTTCTAGTATCGGGATCCTCTACATCGTACTGGCAGATCTAGTGCTTGGTAGCTTGGTGGGTCGGACCATGCAATAAATGAAATCAAAATCAACAACTAGAAATAGTGGAAGGGATTAATGTCTTCCTGTGACTCTACTGTATCTTGTAGCAATTCATTCACCAGGAAATATGACCAGTTGATCTGAACTCCCTCCGCATAGAGTTCAGCTAGCGCAACCGCACCCGTAGTATACTGGGTTGGTCACATTTTGCAGAACATTTTAGAAGCTAGTACCTTCAAAACAAAGTGAATGGTATGGCCATTAATCAAGGACATTAGGAACCCTCTATTTTCTCTAATCACGTCATATTTGTCTTTCATCGTTGCTGATATCTCAACTTCCTGGTCTTTCCTTAACAAGTGCGTTGGGTCCCTACCTACTAATGGTAGGCATGCAATTATTGCAATGAGTTCGACATCCACAAATATTGGTGTGTCGGGCCATAGGTATCCACCATTTAAACACACTAATAATTATTTGACACATATATTTATTTCTGAGCTTCGACCAAAGTGTGGCATATACAACAATGATAATAGTCCCAAATGTTCAAGACCTCTGGCCCATTCCATTGGAACCAATTGTTTTGGCCCATATAGTGTATCCTGCACCTCGACCATGTAGTTCTTTATGTATATATATTTTTGTTTCTTTGTGTCACGTTCAACAAAGGATGACTTTCGAAGGTTTGACAGAATATCCTTCAACACCTTAACTCCTTTCGGCACCGATGGTGCTATTAGAGAAGCCCTTGAGTTCTTTGGGATTTTAACTTTTGGTGCATCAGAGAATCTTGGTGGGATGTATGGTGGAAAAATATTTCTAGTTTCTAAGTCTTCGACCTCCTAAGGGGGTGGCATTGGCGGTGTTGTTTCTTTTCCCTTCCTCTTCCTGTTTGCAGTACGCTTCCCCCATGTAGTTGCAGACGGACCTGGTCTATCTGCATGTTATTTTATTAAAGGTCTAGCTGGAAATTACTAAACAAATGGAGTGGTATTCTCAACTAATAGTGAAAATTCCTCCTGTGGTGGGATATATCCAACAGTATCTTCCACGACTATCATAGGTGATGCAATCGCAACCTCAGATTCAACAACTGTACTTGCACTGGAAATCGAAATGACCATATTCTGAACAATTCTCTCCCGCTCTTGAAGTTGCAGACAACAATATCTCTTCTCTAATGAAAATAGGATTAAAATGATCTTTTGGTGCCAAGGTTGATATCATGCGTCCATTATCTACAGTTGTGCTTCACACGCACAAATAATCAATAGAAAGTTATCCATACTTTCAGTCACATGAACTGATGATCTAAATAATTAAGGAAATATATATGCATGCCACCATTTAGCTGTCACCTCAAGTGGTATTTGTTTCCATAAAAATGAATGTGACCAAAAAGCAGGCCGCCAAAATCTCTCAGGATTTTGAAATTTAATGTCCTCTAGATGTCACTTCCGCGCTAGAAGTATTACTTGCGACAACATTGCACTCCTTGCGACCTGTATTCCTTCTTCGACGAATCTCCTTTTCTTGCAACAGTGTCACACTCCTTACGACCTGTATTCCTCCTTCTTCAAGTTTCCTTTTCTTTTTGTTGCGACAGACTAAGTGTCTTCGCCCTGAATTTTTTATCTGCACTAGATACCTAGTCTGCGCAAGTTTTGTTCTTTATGTGGCAGACTACCAGCCTACGACCATAAATATCTCTCTCTCCCTCTCTCTCTCTCTTTTTCATGCGACCAAGTCACCGCTATCGTGATACACATTCAACTGACTTCTGTTTATCAGTACTCTGATTGATGTTCCATTTAGTCTTTTCAATTTAAAAGCTCCTCCATCAGTGATCTCTATGACAATATATGTTCCTAACTAATGTGTTCTTAACTTTCCCAAATGCTTGAAAATTTTGTTGTCATACATAAGAACAAGCCCTTCGACTTGAAACTGCTTATTCTTAATGTGTCGACCATGCCATATCTTATGTCTTTCTTTCTCAACATTTTGGTTTACCATGCGACAAAACGTTCTGCTTCTAGTTGCACAAGTTGCAACAATATCTTCGACAACCTCAACATTTTTCATCTCTATGATCACAACAATTCTTAGAATTGGTACAATATTACTCCATCGACATCACAACTTCATGCCCATACACCATGCAAAATGGGGCGCGACCTGTCAATTTCTTACAAGTCATGCGATATGCGCATCATACTGAGGAAATTTTCTAATCCCAATCATCTCTTTGAACATTACAAATCTTTGTCAATGTATTTTCCAAGATTTTATTAAAGGATTCGACAACACCATTCGCTTGAGGGTGATATGGCATTGTTTTTCTATGTTGAATATGAAATTCTTCCATCATTTCTTCAATTAGTTGGTTAACAAAGTACATAACTTGATCACTTATTAAAATGTTTGGGCAACTAAATCTTGTCATGACATTTTCAAACAAAAACTTCACAGTGGTACAATACTTTACTAGCACTGCTACAACCCATCTGGTTAGGTAACCAGTCGAAGTAATAATCTACTGTGCACATGTGTGCTTTCCTATTGGACTAATAGGGCCCACAAAGTCAACATGACATTTATCAAATTCCTACAATGTTACCTAAGGTACTAATGGCATTTCATCCTGTGACGATGAATTTCCAGTTCTTTTGGCATATGTCACAGTTGCGACAATACTCTTGGGCATCTGAATGCATGGTGGGCCACCACAATCCTGCTTGTAAAATATTGCACACTATAGATTTTCTAGTGTAATGGCTTCTTGAAATACCGACATGTTCCTCATTTAATATCATCAGTCACTTGTTTTCCAAGACACAGCCACGAAGAATCTCATCGGGACCCTTTTTATACAGTTGTCCATTTACCAACTGGAAATCCACAGCTTGGACAACCAACTGCTTCTTCTTTGAAGTGGTAAATTCAGCTGGTGCATAACCCATTCTCAATAATTGTATGATGTCTCTGTACTGATCATCAAATATGGTTATCACAAACAATTATGCATCAGGGAGATCATCCTCCAGATCACTAGGTTCTTCACCACTTTCAATACTTGAAACATGGTCTGGTCCCAAGTTTAATCATCTGGGTTTAAGAATTACTTCAAAATCAAATTCTTGAAAGAGGAGAAACCACCGATAGATCCCCCCCAAACAATGGCTTATTGACCAGGTATTTCAATGCGGAATGGTGTGCATACAACTTGAAATATCCTCCCAATAATTAGTGTATGAAATTATCCAGAGTGTATACCATCGCTAACCCTTCTCTATATGTCATGGTATAATTCTTTTCTACAGTTGACAATTTATTGCTAGCAAAGGTGATAAGATGGTAAATCGACCCTTCTCTTGGTTGCGTTAGTACCACGCCAAGTGCGACATATGACACGTCAACATGAACATGGAATTCCTTTTTCCAGTATGGGCGTTGTATCCATCTTATTCTTCAATGTAGCCATACTCTCTTGGAAGCTCTTCATCCAATGGAATTTGTCATATTTTTCCAACAATTTTTCTATCGACGTAGTCACCTATGCATATCCCTTACAAAATTTTATATAGTATCCATTGTATCCCAGTGTTGCTCTCAACTGCTTGATTGTATTAGGTGGTGGCAGGTCGATAATGATCACAGTTTTATCCCGGTCAACCAAAATTCCATCGCGATAGACCACATGGCCTAACAGTACTCCAAACAGGGCACACATGATACATTTCTTCAAGTTTAAATAAATTTGATACTGGCGACAACGTTCCAACATCATTCTAAGGCTTTTAATATGGTCTTTTATGAGCCTAAAGACTGTCCAATCATCAAAATAGACTTCAAGAAATTTGTGAATGAAATATTTAAAAGTGGCAACTACTATTATGGAAAAAATAATAGGAGCATTCTTAAGTCCAAAGGGAATTACTGTGTATTGGAAACATCCCCACTCCATCGCAAGGGTAGTCTTGTATCAATATTCCTTCGCGATTTTGACTTGATGGTAACCAGAAATCCAACAGTGAAAAAGTACATTTCTTGACCTCCAACACTCTCTAGCACTTCGTCTGTAAATGGAGTCGAAAACAGGTCAAGTAAGCAAGTGTCATTTATTTTCCTCAAGTCGACAAAAATTATTACTTTGTTTGTAGCCTTTTTGTTTTGTACTACTATCGGGCTGATCCATTCTGATTCCTCGACATGCTCTATAATACCTGCATCTAGCATTCGGTCCAACTCAGTCTTGAATTTTTATTTATACCATAGATTCAGTTTGTGCGGTCGTTGCTTGACCAGTTTTGCGTTGGGCCTCAAAGGTATTTTCATTACTCCCAGTTCCCCAACTATCCCCTTCATCTTTGAAAATTTTGTAGGGAACAGATCCTAAAACTCATGCAATAAATCAATGATCTTTCATACAGCCTCATCATCCCAATAATATCCAATATTGGTGAACTTTAGATTTTCTATCGAGCTAATATTAACTTTATTGATTTTGAGTGGACTCAGGAATTGGTCACTAGAATTACCAAGTCCCTCCACTACGCGCATACCTTCTGACTCAAGTATGTTTACATTGATCGAGTCATCATCATCTGGTTCTCCCGTCACATTGTAACATTCTATCCAATGGTGGATTGTCATGCTGCATTGGTGGAAGTTCATCATTGCAAAAAGGATTCCTTCAAATATATTTGTCTTCATCACTTGTAATGAAGTATCAATCAAAGCATGGTCATCTGCAAACTCAAATGTATGTGTAAAACTAGTATCTAACTCTTCCCAATCAAAAGTTCCTCGTCACAGCTCTATTTATGTATACCGATTTCTTGGTATAATATCCAACGTATGTACAAAGTGATGAACCCATTCTTGTCGTGGATATGCTTTCCAGGTCGCACGACAATACTCAATATGTTCGACAGGATCCGTCAACCTTGTATATTTCCAAGTATTATAACTGATTTGTTCTCCAAATATGATCTCTAGCAATCTTCTACATTGTGGCCATTCAGAGATAGATTGTTTAGGTGTACCCCACCATCTAGAAAGCATATCTTTCATCAGAAAGTCCAACCCAGGCAATCATTCTGATTCTTTAATTTTTGCTTCAAATTTTGCTAGAAAAGATGCAAGGTTAGGTAAACCTTTGTATCTAGGTAGCTCGCTTGTTTCAACTCCTACCCATCACACAAATTGCGTAATTCTTGTGCATCTTCTCTTAGATACCTCATGCATCTGATTCTGCCAATTTTCTAATGCTTCACATGAATCAGATGTATAGGAGATAACACTCCTCCAACTCAGCTTTCCATCAGATGTTGGATTGATATAGTCATTTCTCGAAGACACTACGTTATATATGTGATACAGGTTATCACCTTGTCTTTCATCGTGCATTGGTTCAACATATCTCTGTCCCTCCAATGGATCAATTGGCACGACCACTCTTACATCCGAATCTTCAAATGACAATATTATTCGCTTGAAGTTTATGATAGTCTGGTTGTCTATTTCCTAGTCGAATCCGAAAAGTGTAGGATAGGGGTTTGTATCATCGACAATGTCGATCACTTCAAAATATGCATGTGTTCTCAGGCCCTCTACCTCAACAGGTACTTGAGTCAGTCGACCAATAGGTAGGACCTTTGACTGGTTTGCTATCCTGAGTTGAATGGGAGACCAATCTAGTTGCAGTTTTCCCATGGTTTCCCATGTCTTCCTTGTCAAAATATTAATATCAGAGCCCATATATAAAACGATATAATTCATATCATAGTCTCCTATTTGGGTGGTAATTCACAATTCACAGTCAATCTTTGACCCTTTTCCCACATGGTTGACTCTTATTTCTGGTCGGCTCTCTTCTTGAGTTTATTCTATCATTTTTGTCAATTTTGCGACAACATCTTTATCGTGGATGAGCGATACACAACTTTTGAAAAAATCTTTAAGTTTACTAACCTTTCATGTCAGTTGCTTTCGTAATAGCTAGTCAAATATCTCATGCATTTGCAATATCGACCTTCCTAATGTTGATGCTTGATTCTTTCTGAAAAATTCTGGTCGCATGTCTAAGAATACTTCCTTTTCTTTCTAGACGTCAAAGGGTACTTTCTTTTATGTGGTAGGTCATACCTACAGTTGTTCATGTTGCGTATTTTGGTCTGCTCTAGTTGCAACACCTCCTCTTGTTACGACATCAATGTTTGCTTCTCTTGGATTTGCAAGAATAATTTGGATGTTCTGATTAGGATTCAGGTTAGGATTCTGCATAGGATTGGGATTTCCCACCATTCGATACTGCCACTTCAAAATCAATTGTGGACATTATTCGATAGTATGGTCAAAAGTTTTACAATAGGAACATGCCTTTGCAGGACTCACACAATCTCGAGCAAAGTTCCTTGGTTGTCCAGAGTTATAACATATGACTCAGCCTCTTCCTCAACCAAATCCTCCTCCTCCTCGTTGTTGTCCTTGGCCTTGAAAATTTATGGCCCCCCTTGGTTGAGGGTATTGTTGTTGCGGCGTATACTCATTTTTTTGATATTGCGGCTGAGGATACTACGGTTGTTGATAATGAGGTGGTGGATAATGAGCAGGTTGTTATTGAGATTGCGCTCGCTCAACTTGCATCTTCTCATTATTCTTCATCAAGTAGGTGTCCACAGTATTCTCTTACAGCAGCTGAAATGATCTGCAATATTTCTCATCATGTCCTACATATTTACAAAATTTACAATACATACTAGTCGGTGCACTTACAATCTTTTGCAAGTACAAGCATTCTTCCAATCGATGGCCTCGAGTTTGACATATCCTATACCAAGGCATCCCTTGGGTATTTATCGGGTTCGGCGCTCCCACTATGACATAATTCATGAGCGTTGCGAAATTATCTTTATGGTGCCCCTGTGTTCTGCACCTTGTACACCATAATTCTTCCTGAATCTCTTTCCCCTTCTAAATGTCTTGGAGTTGCAGCATAAGGTTAGCTGACTGCGAGTGAATTTGCATAATTCCTGCACCAGTTTCTCCATTAGGTGAGGACTCTAACTTCATGGTTGTCTCCAGAGCTTTAGTCATCGACACTATTTTATGTTGCATTAATGGGATTCATATGTGTGTTAATAGTGCGACAATAATTCATTCCTTGTGCTGAGCATTCGACATCTAAAAATTTACTTTAACCATCGATGTCTTAAATATTTGGTCAAAGTCCCATACAGACTCTCTAGGTAACTGCTTGATTTCTTTAGTTTCTGTGATGCATTACAACTCAAATTTATGCTTTCTAAACTCCTCTATCATTCCCACTCGAATTTGGTTGAGTGTTTTCTATGCAACTCCTACTGGAACTATGGAAAAATTCATATACCAATCTAGTGCATGACCTCTCAGGGTTGTGATCAGCTGCGCTTGCCTTATCGCTTCATCTTGGACCTGTCACACGGTCCACACGGCTTCGTAGAGAAACCAATGTTGCTCCAGGTCTTCTAACCTATTTCCATTAAATATTGACAACTTAAAATCGGTCCCAGCCATTATGTTAACTGTTGGTCTGCTTAGGACATTTTTTTGACTAGTCAGACTTCCTTGTCCGCTATTCACAATGTTAGTACTACTTGTATTTACAAAACCACTTGGAGACGAGTTTCTAGATATTACCTCTAGTGATGTGTGCAGGGTCATGGGGTATTTTACTCGTTCTCTAGGTATGGATATTCTGCTTCTTCTTCTTCGGATATTGGCCAATATTCCTCTTCTTCGTCGCAAGAACCTTCATCAACATGCGACCTGAGCTCGTAGTCTTCTCCTTTGGTTGTACTACAACTTCCATTTCCTGTCACAATATTTCTTCTCTTTCATGCCTGGAATATTCTTCCACTTCTCAAATATTCGGCCTCTAGTTCAGTTCCACTATCATTAGGGAACATTTTCACTTAGCTTGCTCCATTTTTCACACATATCTGCTGCGACATATCCAATTTTATGCGCACAGTTCTTCCAACTGTCACATTCTCAGGATTCCTTTTTTGGATACGAGCATCTTTATCGAAGTTTTCGAAGATGACACATATCTTCCTCGGGGTACTTGGAAGTTTTTTCTTTCCGCCTCACTATATGAAGTTTTTGTTTCGACTATAAACTCAGTAATATAACCTTGCAAAATACTATCTACCCAAAAATCAACATCCCTTGACAAAGGGTTGGTAACACTCTTTAGGCGTCGAAGCAACTGAGGATTCCACTCTGTCGGTTCTCCTCTTTGAAAATTTATTTGCTGGGTGGCTAACTTTGATAACCACTCATGGAACACAATGGGAAACTCAGAAAATAAAATCTCATGAATATCCGTATAAAGGTATCGACCCAACCACTATGTTGGATTCAATCGATATCCTTTAATCTCTTCTTACGCAAATTCTAATGCTTTAAAATACACCCAATCTTGGTGTTCAGGATTTGTCGGATGCCACAACATATCCCTCACCATAATGATTCAAGGTCCCAACAACATAACCATTTGTTTGTGTTTGTCTCTTCTCTTTCTATTCTTCGACCTAGGCTTAGTCCCTCCTTTGGACGCAACAAATCCAAAGATATCGGCCTGATAGAGCAAGGCTCAGTCTATCCTGCGTTGCAGATGTTGTCTCATTCAAGATATCTCTCTTATGGGGTAACTTGCAGAACCTAGTTTCTACAGTTGGGTGGGGGATTTCTTATTCTTTGGAATTCTACTAAGGTGCTCAACCGAAGCCAAGGGGGGTGGATCACTTATATCAAATATGCAGAGTTAAGATGCAACTCTATTCAACCATCAACAAATACTATAACAGTAAATATCATGGAGTATAGGTAATTCCAATTACCTCAGTGCGACATATGCATATAACTCAATTTGTAAGAAAATACATAAACATTCAATCACAACAACATACATGCGACTCAAATACATTCATCATTTACACATCAGACACAATAATTAACGTGGAAACCCATCCGGGAAAAACCAAAAAGGTGCTCTTCATTTGGCATGAGAAATATATAGTACCCTTTTGTTTGTGCACTGAGCTACAAACTCTGTTTTAGATCTTCTTTTCTTATCTCTACTTAATTCTCTCTCCTCTCATGCTCTCTGGTATTTTTTTGTTGGTTCTTCTCTACTTGACTCTATAGTTGGTCCACACACAACTTGGATCGACTCGAATTCTTTATAACTCTACAAATCCTGACTCTTCAACTCTATTGTTGATCCACACACAACCTGGATCAACTTGACCTTCTCTACAACTCTCTGCACTTAGCTACAGACTTCTTCGACTCTTCAACAAGCAACTAACTGAATCTCTACTGACAGACTAGCTAAACAATCCAACAACTGAAAATTCCGCAATTCACCCTATAATTTAGTAAGTAAGTAACTAGCTAACCGGCACACAGCCTGGGTTCTTCCTTCATAGATACTCTTACATGTTGCTCTCAGCCTACTTCATACAGTTAGCCAATAGGTTGTCATTCCTATTCTAGCAAAACATGTTCGTAGGCACTAAAAACATGAATTACAAATATGCTTTCATACACGTGACATCCGTCGACTCTAGCCTACCTCGTATCCATGATATTTTTTACTATCTCTTTCTAGTAGTTGCGCCCCTACACACCTTCTGACATGGTTTCCTCTGTCGCCACTCCTCTTGTCACATCTTTTCCTTCTATCACAACCTCTCTTCTGTTGCGACTTCTCTTCTGTCGTGAACTTCCTCTCCTGTCGCTGCTTCTCTTCTGTCGTGAACTTCCTCTCCTGTCACGACTTCTCTTCTGTCGAGAACTTCCTCTCCTGTTGCACTTTCTTCTTCCATCATGATATATTTTTCTATCACAATCTCCTCTTCTGTCTACTCTTTCTTCCACTACTGCTTTTCTCGCAACTCCTTCTTCCTTCTTCTTTTTACTTATGGTGTAACTTCCTTCTTCCTTTTTGCGACCTGACTCTTTTCATACTTAGTCAGAATTCCAACTGAATTCTACCTAACTTCCCCTATGGGCAATAGTGGGTAAGGGAAGTTGGGAACCTATAAGGTGGTTTGTGTTTGGTAGTTTTTGAATGTCAGGGAAATTTTGGAATATTTTGATAAGTAGACTCAACTTCATGATGGGTGACTCATTGATAATGGGATTGTAGGTGAGTGATGGTAAATCAATGGGATCATTTTGTGCTCATGTCCCATGTGGAAAAATGAGAAGAGGAAACAATTACGAAGAATATGACAATGGTGCATGGGGTGTAGAATAGACGAGGAATGGGTGTACTGTTAAGAAACTCCTTGTGTAAGGTCACCGGTTCGAAACTCCATGGGTACAATCATTACAAGAAAAGAAGAAAAAAGAAAGAAGAATATGAAAATGAATATCCAACCATGAAAATGTCCAACTGGTGGCGTGAACCATTGTAATATATTAATGCCATTGTTGTTGTTTTGTCGGGGCATGAAAGGATTATCCATATTTATATTAGGCTAGTGGAAAGAAGGAGACTGAAGTCTATTTCCCATGGATATGGATACATAACTTAAAGATCAAATTAGGGTCTTCTACAAAAGGCCTTGGTAAATTTGATCTTTTTATTTTTTATTTTTTCTTGAAAACGTTTGCTACATTAAGCTACTAAACCTTTACACCGTTAAATTTACTTATATAAATTGGGGCTTGATATTTATTAATCAACATCAATTTCGATCATCCACTTTATATAGAAATTTCATGGCATCTCCTAGATAGGCTAGGGTTTGTAGGGTCCTAGGGATAAATGAGTGGTATACATGTGTGTTTCCAACATTAGTACTCGACTTAGTATCTAAAGGTTCTAACTAAGGAGGCCATACCATACCCTTAGTCATACTATGATTCCTAGATACTAAATAGTGTTCTCCTGAAGTGTTGTTCTCAGTGTACTATATCGACAAGATGACTAGAAGGTTTATGCAAGGTTGGTTTCAAATACACATATAGGGGTTGCCAATATACCCCAAGGTAAGTTGAAGGCAAATCCATATACAAGTATTGTCTAATATTGTGCTTGAAGTTGTATCGACATGGGCTACAAAGGTGTCCAATGAAGTGAGGCTACTTGTATTTATTTTGTATGTTCTTCACTAACAATAGATTTGATTTCCAAATGATAGTTTTATATATTTTTATTTTTTATTCTTCTAAAGTTCATGCACATGCTAGCTCATGAAAAACTATGATACCACTTTTAACATACTTAACCAATTTAAACAATATAACATTGACAATATTTAGAGAACATATTGTAATAAACAATATAACATTGGAAATATTTAGAGAACATATTGTACTAAACCAACAAAAATAACAAAACACAAATAATATTAAGAGAACAAAAATGAGGAAAATAAAATACTAAAGGAAATGATATTAAACCTGCAGAGTATAACCCTTGTATTAAAGATCTCCAAAAGAATAGTTGAGGACATTTGAAAAATGTCCTGCGCAATTGGAAAAAAGCTTATTTATTTGATAAAACTAACAATAAGAACACAATCAAATATTTAGATTTATTTTTTTGTTTTACACATAAATATATAACATTTATATAGTTAACATTGTAAAGGTTTGTTATTCATGATTGATGTTAGTATGAGAGATTGATGGTATTTGAGTATTTTTTATATTGTTGTTGTGTGTGTGTTAGATTATATAGTTAAATATTTGTGTGGATAGGTTTTTTTGTCTCACAAATAAAAGGGTCTCATACATCAATTGGTGTATAGCTAGGTTGCAACATTAAAATTAGATAACACTTATTAATAAAGATTTCTTATAAAATAAACAATTTGTGGCATTTGCAACACATAGACCATACCAAAAAAATTATGCCACTTTCAACACATAGATTTGCTTCTCCTTTGCCACACTGACCATACCAAACAACTTGTACCACATAGACCATATCATACAACTTGTGCCACATGAGCAGTTTGTGCCACTTGCCCCATATAGACCATGCTAGCCAATTTACCCATTTGTACAACATAAATTAGACAATTTGCACCATTTGCACAACCTAAATTGAACAATTTGCACCATTACACAATGTGAGCCTTTGAAGTGGAGTGTTATACATGATATCTTTTAGTGAACTATTGTGGTATGGATTATAATGAATTCATGGAAAGTAGTAAACCGAATCCATGCAACACCTGGTTGGTAGAAGGAGAAGGTAGTGAATGCTTGTGATGTTGATGTCCTCCACAGGGCACCCCAACATGAGACCATGTAGCTACCTAATAATCAACGTTGAAAATTGGACTAATGTTGTTGCATTGGGATTTTTTTGGGGGAGGGTGGGGGGGTGTTCTTGAGTAAATGATATTCTACAACAACAACATCATCATAAGGATTTCTTGCTGTTATCTTCTTTGACTGCTCTAGATGGTGACTGACATTGGAATTATTGTTGTTGTAGTATTGGATTGCTTGTGCTATCCCCTTGTTTCCCATGTAGTTACCTATTTGTTGTCAATTGATAGAAAGATTAAGCCACTACATGCTTTAGATCAATATTTTGTTATTTTGGAATGGTGAAGTAGTAAGAAGACGTGAATAGAGTTGTAACATATATAAATCCATTAGATTCAAACTTTATATGTGATGGTTAGATTTAGTGGGAACATATGTATTAGGTACCTTAACTTAGCAGATATTTAATTGAGTTGGAGGAGATATTGATGGTGGGGAAGGGAAGTCAAAAATTTATGTGGCTTTGAGGCACTAGCCTCAAACCAATTGGTATTAAGGTTGTTTGTGTTGGGTAGTTTTGGAATGCTGGGGTAGTTTTGCAGTGCCAATGCAATTTCACGGTATTATGATCAATACATCACACTTGTGACAAGCGACACATTGATATTGTAGTTGTAGGCGAGTGATGGTAAGCCAATGGGATCATTTTGTAATCATGTGCCATCTACCAAAATGATAAAATGTAACAACTAAGAAGAAGATGACAACAAATATCTAATCATGAAATTGATAAACTAGTGGTGCAGTTGTCATTGTACTACATTAATATTGTTGTTGTTGTTGTTTTGTGGGGGCATGGAAGAATTAGCCATACAACTTGAGTGGGCCTAACAGTTAAAAACACGCGTTTCCTCCTTGGAAGTCACAAGCTCAAATTCAGAGGGAGGTAGGGTGTACATTTTTGTAAACTAGTAAAAAAACTACATGGACGGAGTCTTTTGTCCCACTAACAAGTGGGTCTCATACATCAATTTGATATTTGGCTTGGTTGTGACCTTAAAAATAATTATTACTTTTTTACAAAGAAAAAAATCCAAATATTTGATATTTCTCAAAAAAAATCAAAATATATATTGCTCTATTCTATACATACTCAAAACATATCTAACTCAAAACATATCTAACTCATTGAGTAAGCTACTTAAGATACATAAAAGAAAAAATGAGTCCAAGTAATAATACAAACTTCTAGTTTGTTCAAGACAAATACTTCATAAAAAAAAACATTTCAAAAGTTACATACATATGCGATACTCTCAAGGCTTTCCATAAAGTCTCTACATTGTAAACCTTGAAACTAAACAATCTTAATGATAGTTTCAGTATAAGTTTCTTTATGTGAAAAACTTATTATTATTATTACGTTAATGGGAAGATGGAACCTCTTACACGTAGATATACATTCATAACTTAAATATTAAAATAAGGTTTGACAAAAATAATTTGAAAGAATTTATAAATTTAATTTTAATTTGATTTTTTTAAATAGTTTCTAATTGTTTAAATTACATTAAATTGCTCAACCTTTACCCGAGTAAATTTTGCTTATATAAATTTGAATTTAATATTTGTCAATAAACATTAATTTCTAATTACAATTTTATTATAAAATAAATTAATTAAAACCTATCATTTAAAAAAAACCTTGTTTATAGATTAATTCACCTACACTTAATTTCACTTATACATCCATTCTCTTCTTTCACTTGACTTATTACTACCACAATCCCCCCAAAAAATAGGTTGCATCAAAAATAGGTTACACTGAAAATATAAGTTTTGAAAAGGCTTGGCATAGGTTACCTACCATCCATGAACTTCTCAAACATGGCGTAACTTTGAGAGGTGTAAAAGATGAAAGCTGAAGGGTTTTCTCGTGATTAGGGTTTGCACCTGGAAGCATGGCGGAGCCTATTACGGGGGTACTCTCCACGATGATTACATCTCCTTTCTATATTTGGGTAAGTGTCCGAGGATGACCTTTTTTGTCCTCTGTCACAGGTCTTCTCTTGTCTGCTTGCAACCACACTGAGTGTTTTTTTGACCTTTTTCTGGTTGTTGCGGCACATAGAGACCGCCCCCTTTGCAAGGGGCTTAGTACCAACCATGTATAATTAAAAAGTGGGAAGGTTTCTTTTTTGTTGATTTTTATTATGTGTTTTGGGTTTTCTTTGTGATTTTTCTGCGGCTGTTCATGTTTTCTCGCCAGTCGCTATGGTTGTTTGGTGGCAGTTCGTATATCGCGAAGTAGTATATGTCCTTGTTTCAGTTGAAAGTCAGTGTTTTAAGGAGATTGTGTGCTTAGTATTTTATCTTTTTACTAGGAACGACGTATTTCTGTTCTCGGCCAGTATTTTGAGGTGGCTGGGTACTTTGCCTTTGTATTTTTTACTGGGAACTACGTTGGTGGTTTGAAGCTCTACACGAACTTCACGGTGCGAGTTTTATCACGGCTGATGAGTTTTGGGTTGCGGCGAGATTATCCTTTGTTTTATTTGATGTTACTCTCTCTTGCCAGTGTTTAGGGTTGACCCCATTTTGCATTATTCTCTTAAAGCTACTTCCACTTCTGCTACTTTGTCAGCTCTGCCGATTTACTCTCTCTCACTGGAGTCCAGGGTTGACCCTGTTTGCGATATCCTCTCTGGGTTATTGTTGTGGGTTTTCTGTTGGCTGGTATTGGTTTTTTCTGTTCCAGCGAGGGTCTTTGTGGTTGTTTCCCCTACTCGTGTACTTTCTTGATTTTGTGAGGGTCGCTGGTATACTGTGTTTTCGAGGAACACACCACCTTTCGACATATTTTTTGTGGCATGGGTGTTTTTTCCTTGGTCTGCTCACCTTACATCGTATTTCTTGTGGCTAAGGTGACTTTCCTCGGAGTACTTGCGGGGGTTATTCCACGTGGGTGTTACTTGGCACGTGGACTGCTGTCTTGGTGCTGGATGGTTGTCTGACCTCTGTGGGAGAGGTGGGTGGTTCTGGACTGAACAAGTTTATATTGTTTCTTGCAATCATTATTAGAACAATGAACCCTCATCTTTCAGGTCCCACTGGCTCTGCATGGACTGAGAAGGAGGGGTACAGTCACTCCCATTCGAAGAGAAATGTGAAGGCTGTTAAGGCACTGGAGGCTAAAAGGAAATATGTGCCTGGGCACGATGTTTATATGGATAGGGTGGCGGCCCTTTGTAGTAGGTCCCTGGTCGGTCATCTTGAGTATGTTAGAATGGGAAAAAAGGAGTGGGTGGAATGGGATACCACCCACTAGAAGCCCCTTCTCAATTATGTACCAACAACCAGCATGTTGACAAACCAATGGTTGGTTATTGTCTTCTTGGAAGAAAAATAAGAAACCCTGATTCTCAATACTCTCTGGTCGATAAACAAAGGTTCACTTGTTCTGAGCAGATGGCACACAGATTTCAATCCGCTCAGGGAGAGGGTCGTCAAACGACGCCTGTGGGTACTCCTTCCACCCCTCCTCTTTCCCCTATGGAGCAAGGATTTTCTCATTGGTCTGGCCAATGCCATAGGTTGATTTGTAGCATTGGAAGAGGACTTCCAGCTTATATTCGATAAAAGAATGGACAAGGTATTGGTTGAAATGGATATCTCTAATCGTCTACTTGCCGAAATTGAGATTCTCTGTAATGAGACCCCTATTGTATAGAGATTGGACTACTTGAACACACTGTTAAGATGTAATGGCTATCATAAGGTGGGGCACCTCCGTCGGACCCGTTCCTCTATTTGTCAAGGCTCACCACCTTCTTCGAGACATGGTCTTGGCTCTCCACTAGATAGATGGTCTTCACCAAGCTATCCACTTGCCGAGACAACTTCAGTTGGCCCTGTTGAAGGTATGTGCATATCCTTTTCTCCTTCTATTTACAAATACTTAACTAAAGGGGAACTCTTATATATTCAAGATGTGGAAAATTGTAGAACACTGGATCCTAGCAGTGTTGCAACTCTGGACAAGTTGATAGACACTCCTACTTCTGAGAGTCCCACAGTAGAGGGGTTTCCTGGTTAGTTGGTGGCGGAGCCTCACTCTGTCTTGGAGTTTTCACCCTGTTTACAGACCCTTACAACCTCCCCTCATGAATAGTTGGACAACAGAGCTCCCCTATTCAACTTGGATGATTTCCCGCCCCTGCCACAATATTTTGGTCATACTGAGAGCCCTTGAAACTCTCCTTCTTTCATAGATCCAACCTTGATAAAATATCTGGCCATTTTCTCGGAAAACTCACCGCTTCCCCCCTCGACCCTCCCTTTGGACTCCATTAGGTTTGATAATGTCACTATAAGGAAATCCAAAAAGAAGCCTGTATTAGAGCCTGGGGGGAAATCGAACTCCATTCCTTACTCCCCTCTCTCGGTAAGGATACAAAATGCAGCTAGAGCCTCCCCTTCCTCCTCCATCCCCACTCCTCGGGTGCTTAGAGCCATGTCACCCATTAGTGAGGGTTGCTTATGAGGATTTTAACTATGAACATTCGTGGTTTCAGAGGTTTTCCCAAACAAAAAGATCTAAAATCTCTCTTCTCTTCTTTACTTTCGGACATGATACTTCTTCAAGAGACTATGTGTGATCATTATAATGCCCTCCTGTCTTTCTCTAAACTTTTATTAGGCTGGGAATTCTGTGCCCTTGACTCTTCTGGCATCTTGGGAAGTCTTCTAACAGGCTGGAACCCACTGTTAGCCCGTTGCAAAGATTTCAAAACCTATGCTGGTTTTCTTGTCAAAGCTAAGTTTTGAGGTTCTTCCTTGGAACTCTCCATTCTTAACTGTTATTTACCTTGTCAAAACAAGGTTTCTTTTTGGAATGATGTGACTGCAGGAGGTATTTTTAGCCTTCCTAACTTAATTTTTGCAGGTGATTTAAATTTCACTCAAAATGATGTTGAGATATGGTGCTATTCAGCCCGGTTGGACCCTCTGGCTCCTTTCTTCTCACAGCTTATAAAATATACCAATTTGTTTGATCTAGCTCCGTCTTATGCTGGGCCCACCTGGAGGAATGATAGGTCTAGAAAGGAAGGTATAAGCAAGAGGTTGGACAAATTTCTTGTCTCTAAATCACTCATTTCCAACCTTCAAAAGCATATATTATGGGCACAACCCTCAGATATCTCAGATCACTATTCGGTCTGTATGGAATGGAAATCAAGCTCCAACTTACATACATACCACTTCAAATTCAACCAAGCCTGGCTCCTAGAAGAGGTTTTTTCAAAATTGGTGGTGTATTATTGGAAGGCTGAGAATGCACCTCGATATTTGGATGATATGTATCGACTGGTCTTCAAGCTTAGAGGCCTGAAGGTGGTGGTCAAGAACTGGGAAAAAAAGAAAAAAATGATGATGCAAAAAGAACTGGTTGAGATTGAATCTGAATTACACTCGCTTCTGGTTTCCTGTCCCTCTGGAATTCTCAATGAGCATGAGATGAACTATATGATATCACTTAAGAGTTGAAAAGAGAAATACTTGGCATGTGAACTCTTAACCTGGAAACTTAAGAGAAGATTTAAGTGGAATGAACTAGGGGATGCAAATACTAATTTTTTTCACAGTTATGCTTCAACACACATAAATTATAACTCTATTTGGGGCCTAAAACATGGGGAAGGGTTGATGGTGGAAGGGATTGATCAACTCAAGGTATTGGGTGTGAATCATTTCTCTGAGATTTTCAAAGATGATGGGAAATCCCTCATTAGTGACAGCTAAAGGTTATTCAACTCTTTCCCTCCATGTGATCTAATGAGGAGGCCTCTATGTTTTCTTATGAAGTAACCTTTACTGAGATGGAAGATGCATTAAAGGATTATAAGAGGGACAAAATCCCAGGTCTAGACGGAGGGCCGGTATAATTCTATCTCTGGTTTATTGAGTTATTGGGGGAGGAGCTACTCAAAGCAGTTGAACTCGCAAGGAAAGAAGGTAGAGTAATTTCTTCCCTCAACTCTACTTTCTTAACTCTCATACCTAAATGTGATAGGCCTCAAAAATTTTCTGATTATCACCCATCTCTTTTTGTAACCTATTGTATAAGTTGATATCGAAGATATTGACCAATAGGCTCAAACCTTACCTTGACAGGTCCATTTACCCTGAGCAGTTTGGTTTTCTTAAAAATAGACAAATCTTGGAACCCATGGAAATCACCCAGGAAGTGCTTCACACTGTAAAGGCCAAGAAAAGAAGTGCACTGGTCTTGAAACTCGACCTGGTCAAAACATTTGACCAACTAAACTGGACTTTCCTTAGGCTCATCCTCCTTCAAATTGGCATTCCCATGTTGGGATTAAATTGGATCATGGGTTGTATATCCACCTCAAACTTTGTTGTACCGGTCAATGGTAACCCTTCGAGTTTTTTCGAGGCATCCCGGGGAATAAGACAGGGTTTCCCACTTTCGCCACTGCTCTTTCTACTGGTCATTGAAGGGCATAGTCTCCTCATAAAGGATGCTCAAGGAAAGGGATTGGTCAAAGGTATTAAGATTTCTTCATCCCTTTCTCTTATCCATTTTATTTTTGTCGATGATGTTATCCTCTTTGGGATTGGTACCCTAGAGGAATGGAAGGCTTTTGATGTGATACTGTCTCTTTTTATTTTTGCTTTGGGTATGAGCATCAGTGTGGAAAAGTCCTCTTTTTTATTCTATGAGATGGATGAAGGGGTTTTAAATGGCATGTCAGGGTTTCTGCCTTATAAAATGGATCCCATCATGGATGGTTTCAAGTACTTGGGATACTTCCTTAAGCCCCTTGGTTATGGTATTAAGGATTGGAACTAGATTGTTAAATGTTTTGAAAAAATAATAAGCCACTGGTCTTATATATTCCTCTCATTCGGAGGAATACTGGTCCTTATTAAAGTTGTTCTTACAGGATTGCCGATTTACTCGTTTTCCTTGGCTTCTGTACCAAAGTCTATACTCAACAGACTTAGACATGATATTTTCTCCTTTATCCAGGCTAGTACTCAGATCACTCATTGTATGCACCTGGAGAACTCGCAACTGATCTCTATACCTTTGGAGTATGGGGGGTGGAATATTAAACATTTGAAGTGGTTCAGTGTTTCCTTCAGGATGAAAAGCCTCTAGCTGGTACTAAATGGTACAGGTATATGGCACGATCTTATTGTTGATGAAAATGTCATTGATGCCAACATGGACTTACAGTGGCCCCACAGGATGTCATTGATGCCTCCAAGTCCCACTTGTAGTGCCTAGACTCCTTACAGAGTGGGTTTGTGCCTTGAAGCACCTTGTACTTAGTTGACAAGGTCCCTGTACTCACAAGCTTGGATCTTGAAGCCACCACTTTGCTGAAGATGTTGAAGACCCTGCTGATGATGATGAAGACCCTAGAGATGGTCCTGAAGCCTTTGAGAAGCCTGAAGACCCTGCTGATGATGCTAAAGACCCTGATGTCCTTGCAAAGGTCATGGAGCCCACTACTGGCACTTGATATGGTTAGATGGCATGATGAGCCTTGATGGAGATGATAATTTTTGAAGATGGTCCTAAGTGCATAAGGAAGATCTTGCATCCACTTATATGATGGATGGCCATGAACTTGCATGAAGGTATGATGAAGAAGCTTTTTGAAGAGGTTCATGTGTGTGTGAAATCCCTTGGGGGTCTCCCGGTGTGGTTGAGGTGGTGGAAGAAACCCATGAAGACCCTTGCTTGATGAAGAAGCTCTTAAAGAAGTCACTTGAAGTTGTTTGACCCACATTTGATGGCTTAATGATCCTAGTACTCTTAATGAAGATTATGTGGTCATTGATGACCTTGTATGGTCTTTGACATATTGTGGATGCCCTTGGCTTGATAAATAAGGCTTTGAAGAAGCCTTTTGACCTACACACTAGATGGTTTAATGGTCTTGAAGAAATGAAGATGATGTGGGCACTTGGGGTCTTGGAACCCTTGGGGATGTCCCTAGGGAAAAAAGGAATATGAAGGCACCCACACGCATATGATGGTGATTGAACACTTGGAATTAATGTATGATGAACCCAGGGTTTGTGAAAATCGATGGTCATGTAAAGAAGATTAAAAACCTACTTCATATATATATACACTTGAATTTATAGAAGGTGAAGTGGTCAGCCCAGCCTTGAAAGATTGTTTAAAATAAAGTCACAATAAATAAAAATTCGATATGACAAGTCGGCTCCACAAGTTAATTTAAAAAAAATAAAAAGAAAAAAGGGGAAAAAAAAAATAAATACAAAGATGAATGTCGGCTCCATAATTTTGTGTTTTGGAAATCTAGTATAAATACCCCACCAAGTTTGATTATGTTGATGTGAAATCTTGGATGAGATATTGAGCTCTTAATTCAGGTAGATGACTGAGGTAGAAATTCGTAGGCAGCAGAGATCCAAATTTTCCACAGTCTTTTTCTTTTGGGTATACAGTCCAATCTTTCACTTGATGTTTCTTTGGTTCACTGTTGGCAGTATGCTAGTTTCTGGAGAGTATTTACAGTCAAATTTTTAAAGATTTCGGTGGTTTAGCAATGAGGTTTGAATTCTGGTTTTTAAATTTTTATATATCTTATTTTTGGGTAACAGCAGTCCAGCATATACAGACTCGAAATTGCAGAGAAGTCCCGAAATTACAGTCCAAAATTGCAGTCTGAAATTACAGTAGGCATCCTTTTTTTGAAGATTTTTATCTTTCTTGAGGAATAAATAGCAGCTAGATCCGAACCTTCCACATAAAGTTTTGGGGAATAAACTATCACGTTTTTGGAGCAGCATTCACTTCACACAGTCCCAAAATGGCCATCAATTTTGTGTGGCACTTTTGATGGTTACTGCTGGAGTTGGAACAGTCCACCATACAAGCTCTGAAAGTTGAAGACTGATTTTTTGTGAAGTACCAAAGTTGACCCTTGAAGGCACCCTGAGCTTGAGTGCATCCCGGATTTTGCAGCAGAGGTTGATCTATGCTTACCATAGTCACAAATTGTAAAAGTCCTGAATTTGCATCCTTAACACAATCCAATGTTACAGCAACATCAGGCCTCAACTGAATTTCAGTGGAGAAGAAGCAATGGACTGAGATTTCATGCTCAACCATAGGAAGAACTCGTGGAGCAAACCTTATCCACAGAGACTTTTTGGGAGTATAGCAATAGCTACAATACAGTGGCATGTTCTTAAAAGAAGAGCAATGATGCACTCCTATACAGTAAAATTATCTTATGCTAGTGAAGGTATGTATGTGTGCCCTAAGAAGTTTATACATTGAGATGCTAGAAATATATGATGCGTTAGAAATATTTGCACAGTGAAGTATGTACAGCCTAGAAACGTTTGCACAGTGAAGTATGTTTGCTATGATGTTATATACTATGAATGTTGTGCAAGAGTGATGTTATATACTATGATTTATATCAACATTTTGGGCATGAGCATACTGTGCTTAAGGAAACAATAGTAAGAGGATATAGAACAAGTCTTACAGCAGAAAGTCAAAGGTATTTGACATAAGATGCTTTGATGATGAACATGCAGTGTATGAGTGATGTAAACAACAGATTGGAATTCTGGGTGTCTCACAGTGATAATGGTTTGATTTGACATGATAAGAGGAAGCCATGATAATGAAAATATATTGACAGTGTTAACTTGAGTATGCAGACTTTGATAAGCTAACTAAAGATGATTTGAATGGTTCAGTGTTGATTAGCTGAGGACATGTTTAGATGATGAACACTGGAATTGACATCTATGCATAGGTCAAGGTATGAAGTGATGAATATGCACACGGTTGAATATGGTACATTTATAGTGGTATATCAAATGTGTGAACAGTCAATGCATATGATGTATATAGTACTCTTTGAAGATGTATTCTGGATAATAATAATGTATGATATAGTATGAAGATGTATCCTATAATGGTGAACATGCATGTTGCTCTCCTATGCTCCATATGAGGATGATGCATATACAATGCATACACATATGTACATGATGATATGATGCTGATGATGCCTTATAATACAATCCCTATGATGATATGATGTTGCATATGATGATGATGATGCTATGATGTTGCTTTATACACATGATACATTCACCTTGATGATGAAATGTATGATGATGACTCGTACCCCTGATGAGTAGATGATTAGCTGTATTGATGACCAGCAGAGAATGATGAGCATATTGACAGAAATTGAGCAGCAGTATTGATGGGCAGTTTTGACATGGTTGATGAGTGGAGACTGATCAACTTGACCAGCAGTGTTGACATGATTGATGAGCAAAGCAGAGTTTGTTGAGCAGACCTTGATAATTTGACAGTGACTAGAGTACAGAGGTTGTTGAGCAGCAGTGAGCAAAAGAAACAGATGATGTTGATTTGACAATGAGCTTTAATTGTAAAAGCAAGCTTGTCTTTCTTTTGAGGTTAGGATACCTCAAACCCTTCTTAGCAGGGTCTAAGAAAACTAGGCAGGGTCCTGGATGCAGAGTAGGTGCTCTTCATATCAGTAGGTGCTGATTTTACCTCACGGTTGTAGCTGCACCAAAACTAATACAAAAAGATTACAAAATTATATGGTGTTGTGTTCTTTTGTGTTATGGTTCTTGATGATTCAAATGCTTATGATATGTGAATGATGAAGTGAAATATGTTTATGAAATGATTATGAGATTGGTAGAATAATGGAATAATGAATTGGTAGTTAATTGTGACAAGTTAAGAAAAGTTGTAAAATTGGCTTTACACCGATTCACCCCCCCTCTCAGTGTCTAACACTTATTATGTCCAAGTATCTCAAAAACCTTTTTGTCGAAGTTTGGATGCGAGAAAAAATATTCACAATTAATGGAACATCTATCTTTTGGAAAGGTTTTTTAAGAGCCCTTACCTGGATCACTAGATCATTAAGCTGGAAAGCGGGAAACGATATGTGCATTACACTGGGGACTGACCCGGTAATTGGCTTGGACTCTCACTATCTTCTCTATGAATACCTTAGCGAATGCTTGATGGATTATGGCTTATCTTCACTCTATGATGCCTGAAATTTGGGTGTTGGCACTAATGGGAAATCTTACTGGCTTATGATTGAGGGCTTATAACTTGGAGGCATATGGATAGATGAACGAGAATGCTATTTAAAGGGTATTTCACATGGTGGAATCGGATTAAGTGATTATGAGGACAGGCTCCTGTGGACTCATAATACATAAAACAGTGAGGTGACTGCCAGGTTATCCTATTATTTAATTGTGTCCTCTTTACTGATCCCAAACAAGGAAGCTGCTATGGCTCACATCTGGTCATGTGCCATCCCTACAAAAATCAAATGCTTCCTTTGGCTCACTTTGGGAAACCGCGTCTCTACCTGGGACAAGTTAATGGACAAAGGATGGATCGGTCCCAGTCGTTGTTGCTTATGCAAGAAGGGAGAGGAATCTGTCAGGCACCTTTTCATTGATTGCTCATTCTCTCAGCTGGTTATGGACTGTTTATGTAAAAGTTTCAACTTTGATCTTGTTTGGTCTAGCAACACTCTCGTGGAAAATCTAGATCATTGTTTTTCACTTGACACAATGAATCCTCATTTACCCTTGTTTTTCATTTGGAGCATATGGATCACCATAAATATGGTAATATTTGAAAACAAGTCAGCTTTTGTTTCTTCCACATGTCACCATGTGTTGTCTCTACTGAATGATTTTCCTACCACAGAAAAAACAAAGAAGTCAAGACTGGTAGGTCCAGTACCTATCCTCATCTATCCTTGCAGTTTCTTTGATGGGGCCGCCGCTGTTTCTATTGGAGGTGCTGGTATTCACCTAGAAATCAACCCTTTGCATTTTTTCATCCTGAAGATGGGTTGTGGCCACAACACTAATACCAGGGGCCTTTCTCTATTTCTCTGAAGCTATTGCTATCCCTTGCCTTCAAATCTATGGAGACTCATCTGTGGTGATAAAATGGATAAACAAAAAGGCCTCTCTATCAGCCCTGAACCTGGAAAAATGGTGTGCAAATATTTTTAAGTTGACATAATCCTTTCACTCACTTGTTTTCCAACATACATACAGAGAGCACAATGTGAGGGAAGACTGCTTATCAAAGGAGGCACTATCTTTGGCTTCTGGCCTATTATCTTTCATGGAATTTTATGATGGTGATATCATTAATGAAGGAAGTATTCAACTCTTTTGAGCTTTGATGTTTTGGAGCTTGGACTACATGAATAGTTTTCTCAGGATCCAATTTTGATCTTTGTGGATCATGACCATTATTATGCTGTCTTTCCGTGAGTGCTCCTATGATAAGCAACCTGGGTTCTCTTGTGTTCCCTCATCTGTGTTGGATGACAAGCAGGTGGATTGTATCTCAGAAAGCCTTTTGTGTTCTCCTTTGTTCAGTTTCAGTTGGATGGTTTGTATTTCTTTTTGGGCTCAGATCTGTTTTTTGATGGAATGAGGATGGACCTAGATATGGTATGACTCATGGTAGTCAAGTAATGTAATCATCTCCTTTGATTCTTATGAATAACAAGGACTAGCTTTTTTCTTCTGAAAAAAAAAGGTTACACTGAAAATAAATGTCATTTTGTTTTTTAATAAAAAAAATGTACATCATAAACAATTTAGTAAACCTGACAACAATTTTCCATTTGAGGATGGGTGCCTTGAAACACTATGCAACTTGGAATGTTAAAGTTCAACACAGATGCAAAATTTTGATTTGATTTTACCTGGCAACAATTTTCCATTTGAGGATGGGTGCGTTGAAACACTATGCAACTTGGAATGTTAGAGTTCAACACAAATGCAAAATTTTGATTTGATTTTATATAGTGTAATGTTTTAAAAATTCAAAATATACTCTTTTTGGCATTGGTTTATCAAAATGAGGACATAAATTGGTATTATTGTTTTTTCTTTTCATTTTTTTAAACATGTAAAATATAATATGATAATTATTGGCATGGGTAGTATTTAATGAACAAGTTTAAATACTTAATGATTTTGTTTGTCCAGTAAGTTGTTAATCGTAATGTTTTTTAAATCTTAATTATGTGTTGTTTAAATCATATTTTTGAATGCATAAATGGATTAAGTGTTTTTAATGTTTTTTAAATCTGAATTATGTTTTGTTTAAATCATACTTTTGAATGTATAAATAAATTAAGCGCTCTTAAATACTTTTAGAGCACCTAAACAAAATTAACCATTATTCTTTGAAACCTTAATTATTTTATCAAATTCCCTCTAAATTTGGTAAAAAATTACTCTTAAAAAAAGTGTCTAAAATTTAGTATACACAACATTTAATCACTATGTAATATTATATATTTTTAACTATAAATTCAACGTTTACGTTTAGTGTACACAACATTTAATCACTATATAACATTATATCTTTTCAATAAAAAATTCAACATCATTTGGAGATATTTCTTTACATTTTGTGAATGATATTTAAGATTTGACTTTGAAATTGATACGAATAATAACAACGTATCTTTTTCATCATCCAACTTTATCCTTTGGAAAAAATATTCTCTCTGGCATTTTCATTTTGAGATAATTCTTTGCATTTTATAAATGGTATTTAAGATTTGAATTTGATAAGGAAGATAATAACTTCTATTTTCCATCTTCCAACTTTATCCCTAAAAAAGAAGTGTTCACTTTTCATTATAATATTCACTCGATATGGAGTGAAATTTGAACACATTGATATCTCCCCACATTGGCATGCCATTTGTTTTTTTTATCCACTGAAATCTAACACCAATTTTGGCAGCGGTCGATAACGATAAGAACAATCAAATTTAAAATCTTAAATTTTTTTGAAAAGGAAGTGTTCACCTTCTCCCATTTTCATTATAATATTGTATTCAAATTTAATTTGAACACAACGTATCTAGTCACATGAATGAGAACATGAGTGAAGCATTCTCGAGCACAAAGACGTCCCATTTTTGGGATTTTTTTTTGAAATCCAACACTTCCTTTTGACGGATGGCACGAAAAAAACAAAATAAGGATGAATAATTGCATTGAAAATTGGCACTACTTTGTTTTTCTGTTTGAAAACATAAACAATATAATAATGGTAACCATTTTAATGTTCTTCTCTTTTTTAAAACAAACATTACAATAATCACATGAGAACAAGTTTACTTTGCCTTCTACTAGTGAAAGGATCTCTAGCAACTCCGAGCTATAAAGTAAAATGGCCAATTATAAGACCTAGAAGAAATATCTCTACTCGACAACCAAGAAAGTGAAAGTGATCTAGTCCTACACCAATTAAGATTGATGAGTTCACAAGTCCCAAGTTTTCTTTTTAAAGAGGAGTGAAATGAATCTGGTTTGACTTAGTTTATATTCCTAATAAAAGTTAGTTTTTTTGGGAAATAAGACAAAAAGAAAACTAAGTTAGTTTTTATTAAAAACTTGTGGAGAATTTTGGGTAATTCTTTGTATTTTACAGATGGTAGTGTTGGTGTAAGGATTATCGAGACTGAAATAAGGTTAAGGTTTGATAAGCATTCAATA
>LPNX010117173.1:0-37070 GCA_001517045.1 Pseudotsuga menziesii | reverse complement strand
CTTTTGCACTGTTTCATTCTTCAATGGCTGAGTAAATTGTGAGATCTTCTTTGTGAGTTGTGTGTTTGTCTACAGATCTATATGCTCAAATTTAACAAAAGTATTCTTTTATAGAACGAGTGAATTGTTGAGCATGTCATCCAACATGTTGAGCAAGTAAAGAACTTGCAAACCCTAACCCTAGCCCATGAGTGCGCCTTCCTTGAGGATATTAACAAGTATGAGATTTAGGAAAAGTCTCCTTGCTTTGCATACTTCAACCAAATTGGAAACTGTTCCCTCCTTGACAAAAGGTTTCCTGCTTTATGTTTGACAAATTTTTTTGCACTTACCTTCTTTTCAAATTGCCTTGTTTTCCCTGCTTTTCACAGTTGCTGTCTTTTTATGACAGGTTATTTTTCTTGTAGTTTCTATCTTGTTGGCTTGAGTTCCTTTTTAGCATTTTATTGATTTTCTATAGGTTTCCTTTTTTGGTTGACAACTCATTGCCCACTTGGACTCATGCACTCTCCTTATCACCTAGCACATGTAAAACTCATTTCCCAAATTAATTATTCTCCATAATAATTAATTATATACAAATAACCAGAATTAGGAATTTAAATCTAATACATGCCTCCATAGTATTAATTAATCAAAATTCCCTAGGAAGAATTCATTTAATTCATTTTTAAACACCTAGGAACTGATAATGTCAACAATTTTAATGTCCTTAAAGGAAGGGACATGACATTGCTCCCCTCCCAAGTCTGCTTGTCCTCAAGCAAAATCAATCCAGGGTGCTGCAAATTTTGTTCACCCTCCCAAGTGGCATCTTCACTGGGAAACCCTTTCCACTGCACCAGACATTCCCCTAATGGCTAACCCTTCTTCCACACAATTTTCACCCAGTTAAGATAACTGAGTAGAATTCCTGGATCCCACTGCCTCCTCTGTAGAGTTATAAATTCTCCTACCACTTTTGGGAAGTTTTCATTCCGATAAATGCCAAGGTTCCAATGTCTCAATTGCATCCTCCTAAATATCACAACCAACCGAAAGAACCTGTCATTAGAAAGGAGGTCAGAATCATACCACCACACTGGAAATTGACCACTTCCCATTCCAAACTGAGCATCTTTGAGATTCTCCCACCAAGCATGGAACTTCTCAATGTGGGGCCAAATCATATTGAGCCTCTCCAAAATATGAAATTTCATGTGCAAGCTAGCACATAAAATCACATCATTGTTGTTATGAAGACACAGGTGGTTATCCCATGTCCCTCCATGTGTACTAAGAGCATTATATAGCAGCCATACATGCTCATGCCACTGCTCACAAATTTTTTCTGATGTGTCTAATCAACATCCATTGATGTAAGCAAAATGTTTACCCTCTAGGGCACACATATCAATCATGTGCCTAGCCACCCAATAAATGGATGTATGAAATATCATGTTGATTAATCCAGGTGGGAATAATTCAACTACTGCTGGTGCACTTATCAAACCACATCAATTGACCATCAATCCATCAAGAGGAAGAGTGGAAGCCTCATGCTCCTCTTGTGGCACCAACCAAAAAAATCATTTCACCTTTTTTTCATCCCCGCATGATGTGGTTGAAATAGAAGTGTGGGGTAAATAATTGTGAACCAAATCTCTGTAATACTCATCCATAAAGATAATGGATGCACCATTTCCTTCATTGGTTGGCTCAATGAAAGTGTGATCATGTGCCTCCTTCAAAATTATATTACAATTTCCACCTAGAGGCAACTCCAAATTTCTCTAAAATAGTGCAAGTGCTTGGTCTTTATTTTGTTGTTCTCCAATTCCTCAAACACATGAAAATAAAAATGAACCTCATGTGCATGTGTACAGGAGGTATCTAATGGATGCAACATAAATATTTTTTGTTGTTCATGTTAAATTTGTAAACCATTAATCTACAGGAAAATGAGAGCAATTGAGAAGTAGAATTTTGCAGTGGAATATCAAAGACAATGTACACTGAACAAGACATATTTGAGATGAATTTGATAAGAATTGATCAGTTAATTATAACATTAATCTTCATTCATTCATAAATAATACAATGCTTATACAATAAATAGAATTCAAATGCGATGGATAGGATTCAAATCTACTAGCTCATGCTGATTGAATAGCTAACTAAAGCTGAATGAATAACTAACTAAATGTGTCTAAATAACTGTTGGAGGCTCACTAGTCTAACTCCAGATGTCTAAATCAATGTACAATCAGTTAACTGATGAGGTAGGTGGAAAAGGGAGTCACTCTCCCTTCATGCATGCATAACTGGCGCTAGGCTAACTCAAAGTGATCTAACTCATTGTAACTAGAGGTTGACTTAGCATAACTGCTTACCTACCACAACCAACTGATGGAGGCTACTGGTGGCACTTAGAGTGGGATCCTATAATGTAGGGATTGACACTGGTGGCAGCAATGGAACCAGTGGAACTGATGGCACCAATGGAACCAGTGGCACCAGTGGCACCAATATTCATGGTGGCACCAATACTTGAGTAAGGTGATAAATGACCTCATAAGATAGGAAATATGACAAAATAGACTATATTGGACAAAGGAGGATTTTATTAATCCCAACAGTTCACATGTCAGGACAATGCTAGTTACAACAAAAATTTTATTGCAGAAACAAAAAGTATCCTTTACCTCCCAAAGTATTAATTTCAGTGATGTCTATATCCATCCATTCAATGGATGAATAAGGACTTTTATTTGTTGATCCATATGGAATGTGATCAACCACCTCCTATAGAGAATAATCCACCACCCATAAGGGCAGCTCATGAGGTTTCCCCTTCAAGGTATGCATGCCAAACAACCTTCTATTGATGTAAGCATTTCTATGCATCCTTGATCCTCTAGTTCAACGATATATTTATCTACCCAATATATGAATAGATTATCACCTTTGCTTTCCGATTCAAGTGGCATGTCCTCAGCCATCTTTCCCATAGCTAAGAACTCTTCATCCTTTTTCTCAACCTTAATAAGTGCTTGGATCTCACTTTGTGCCAGTTTTCTTCTTGCATGCACAGATGACTTCAACCTGCCATGAGTACAAGTTGGACTATTCTTATTGGATGATTCAAAAATCTTCCATGTAGTGGTACACCCAATCCATGGAGGCATGAGAATAGGATATGTATGGTGGCTGCATAATATTTATTTGTTGCTACATCCATGTCAAGGAAATGTTAGGTACAACAAAAACTTCATTGCATAAACAAAGAATAATTTTGCCTCCCAAAGTATCCATTTTAATGAGGAATCTATCCACACATTCAATGGATGAATAAGCACTTTTGTTTTATGATCTACATAGGTTATGATCTACATAGGATATAATCAAACACATCCTCTGAAGTGAAAGCTCCTTTCCCCATAGGAAGCTCATGTGGCCCTTCTTCCAAAGCATTCTTCAAGAAAAATTATTTACATTTGCAAGCTAGACTTGTGCAACCTTGGGTCTCAATTTCCACTATGTACTCACTTATCCAATCCTTGGACAAATAAGTGTATTTTATTGTATATTTGAATGGTATATCCTCTTTAGGGTACTTATTCAATGAGACAAGTGTTCAATCAATATTTTATATGGTATCTTCATTCACCAACACTTGCAAATATGAACTTTTCTCATGTTCATCCTCCACATGAGATTCCTCCATTATACCCAAAACATTTCCTTCCATGAAAAATTAAAGATGTGGCACATTCAAATCCTTTTTAAGTTGATAGGTCTAGAAATTTGACTCTTGAAGGGATGTTTGTGTGCTCTTCAATGAATCACTGGTGATCTCCAACTTACTAATGAGCCTTTATGATTCTTCTTCTTCTTCTTTCTTGAGCGCACTATGGTACATTTCATCCATCATAAGGAGATGATCTCTATCTAATACTTAGTTCATGTAGATCTCCTTCATATTGACCACTCCTTCTTTAAGTGTTATGAATTCTTCCAAAAATGCTTTTCCTTCCAACTCTCCTCCTGAAGATTTCCAACATCTTGTCACCAAGACATTTGTGTTAACAAAGTTGTTCATGGCTTCCATAAGCTTCTCTCTATACTCCTTTAGTGATCCACTCAAATGATGTGGATCAAAAAAAAGATTCTCCACCAAGGTTTCTCCTTCCAGTAGCTGACACATAAGACCATGTTTATTGTGGCATGGATCCACAACACAAATCTCATTCTCAACACACATGTCAGATTTTGAATCTTCTGTAAAATCACTTCCATGATATGAAGTGAAGGGTATCTCTGAAGGTTGCAATGAAATGTGATATTTGCATAGATCATAAAGTAAATCATACCTTGCCATTTTATCTTCATCGTCTCCATGTAGGGACACTATGGTGACTTTCTCTTCCACCAAATTCTCAGGTTCACACCTAAGTGGTGTGGCCTTGTCTTATTTTTCATTATGAGGCTCAAGAGGTGACTGTAAATCTTACTTGTAATTTTATTTTGGATCTGATAAAAAATATGTCTCACCTCCCTCACATCAACCAACATCCTTAAAATTTATTTTTAAATCACCCACAAAGAATATGGAAGTGCATTCATCTTCACTTTCTTATCCCATGCAGTCAACTTTAAATAGATTGCACTCCACCTCAGGAATCTTTGCATCTACTTCATTTCTATTCCTCTCTAGGAAACTTGATACTTATCTATGTTGAATGGTAATAATGCCACAAATTTTAGAATCTCTGTTTGAATAAAAACAAAAAAATCTTATAATGCTTGAACATGCAGATAACTTTGATGAATCTTCACCTTTGGCTCCTCTTTCTTCTTCTTTACTCAGGGAGGTGGAACAACTTGGTTCCTCTATGGATGATTTATTGTTATTGAAAGAATTCTCATCAACATTCATGGGCCAGAATCCATACTTGAAATAAATATATATTCTTTAAAATAAATGTTTGCACACATCTCCTTACCCAAAGCTATATACTCTTGTTAGCAGCGAGGCATGTTTTCACATGCTTCTATCACCTTTGTCAACTCTTTCCTAACCATTGGAAAATAATACCTGATCTATTATCTGTATGCTTTGCTAGAGAATTTATCATATTCATCTCTTGGTAGGAATCCATCAACATAGATGATTTCTTCTTCTTCATACTGTCTGCAATAGTCTTCATACTGCTCATCATAGTCATCATCAGAAAAGGACATGGCTGAAATTTTCTTCAACTTTAGAGACTACTTTCCATAAGAGTGGAGGAAAGTGATCTGATACCACTTTAATATCCCTGATATAAATCAGATCTGAAATATTTGTAAGCAGGAATATTTCACCTTATGCGGACAGAAGTTGTTCCTCTGGTTTGAATGGTTCAGATCCAGAACAAATGAGTGAATGAAAAAGGATGAAGACCTTCCCTGGAAGTCATAGACACTTGGAATGCTGCTTCGATAGTAAACCTATGTACCTACAACCAAGTCAAACATGCAAACACATCAAAGCTACCAGAACATCATCTACTTATCCATGTTAGTGACTAAGGAATCTAACAACATTTACATGCGAAATCAAAACAACAGTAATGTGGGATGGAAATAAGCTTTGCATTAAGATGAATGGAGAAGTTTACAACCAATTAAGCATTAATGTTGACATGCATCTCCATGAAACCAACACTTCATCCCCATAAGATCCAACTTTTCTCTCTATGCTCTCAAATGGCTTGGGCCAAGTGGTCAATCCAACAACATAACAATACCTCTATAGTTCTACCCCTCAACCATGGACATGAGGTTGTATTTATAAGGCTCAATGGATAGGAATGGTTGAGAGATTTGTGGATGAAGTGGCCTCTAAGATCCTATGATGGGGGATCTCGAGCTCAACTGACCCACTATGATAGGGATAAGGAAGGACATGAGGCTCATGATCTAGAAGCCTCGAGAAACTTCTCTTTTTCCCATTTTACCCAGGGTACCACTTTTATCCTCTTATGACAGAGTGATTTAGATAAGAAACGCTTGTGGACAGAAGGCCACAGGTGGTGGCACCGCTTATGGAAAATAGGATACAGGCAGTGCGAGCAAGGTAACGCTCATGGTTTGCAGGGAAATCGCGGTGCCAGTATTTTCATGTAAGATTGACAAACAACATGGGGTTTCCACTCTAAATGCTGGGATTAAGGGAAAACATGTAAGTCAAAGGTCTTATCACATGGTGGTGACAAGATTTGGGTATAACAGAATGCCCCCCAAAGCGTGAGTCTTAGAGGGATATGATAAACAAGAGATTTGAGAGAACAAGTTGTCACTTTGAGGTGAAAATGTCATCTCAATCGGAGCATGTCGTCCAGTAGGAATCTGTATTACATCAATATTTTTTACTCATAGACACAAGTAACCAACTCATGGTTGTAGACCAATATAAGACAGATCCATGGGAGGAATAAACAAGCATGGCTACTAGAATACAACGTAGATCCATGTGATAGAGGACTCAAACTTGGACATAGCTACCAGACATACAATGTAGATCTATGTCATACATACGCAAATTTGAGCATAGCCATGACCATACAAATGTGGATCCATTCTAGATATACAAAACTCCATCACAACCTGGGGAAAGCAATGAGCACTAAAGAAATACCCAGGGTCTTTGTCTCGTCTTCCAGAAAGTATGATTCTATCCATGTGATAACAATGATCTGAAGTTGAACATGGTAGAAACCACTTGATTACCGGTCAATGATGTGAATCATTAACAAGTGCGAGGGAGATCACCATTGATGTCAATGATTCCCAAGGTAACCTAGTACAATCTACTGAGTGTGAATAGATGTCCTGATGTCAAACACCCAGTCGATTCTATCAATCAAAGGTCAATGATGTGAACCTATGTCAAGAGCGAGAGAATCCGTCATTAAGGAATACAGATCTCAAGGTACTAATTTTTTGTTTCTAAGACTATTTCCTAGATGATGAGCTGATGTCGACAGGGATAGTCTCATCAAAGGAGGGCCATGATGAGTCCCACATCGACGACACAAAACTTGGAGCATAGTTCTGGAATGATGTGAATGTAGTAACCATAAGACTGACTCAAAAGTACCGACACATAGACTGTTTTGACTGGAGAAGTAAAATTCTTCAACTTCCCTTTGAACATCGGGCAACACGATAAAATACTTGACAGCATGACTAAACCAGACAAACACACAATACGATAGTGGACAATGCATTCTTTTGAAAGACTCAAAGGAGTGGGATGAATCATGAGAGTGTATCGTCATGGAGATCACCTGAATACCCAATTGACTGAAATGATATGCAGACAAGTGGCATGTTCAAAGGTAATGACAAACCACTGCCATTTATTTGTAAAATGATTCCATTCCCATTTCCCCCATCATGATCGATGAGTGCCTCTTTTCGGTTTCACGAGTTCAAAGAGGGTAACAAACACTCGGTATATCTCGTCCGAAGATAAGTCCAAACTCATATGTTTTACAAACCTGAGAGAGGGGGGTTCGTTCCCAAAAATGGGTCTCTCAATGTTTAATTTAACGAGTCCAATGGAAGAAAACTCGGTATCGTTCACGTTTAGAGAGTCTGAACGATTACGGAAGAAGAATCCAAAGGGTCCTTTTTCATATGGTTTAGTCCCCAAGGCTTGAAAAAGTATAAAATAATACCTTAGAGCACTCTTCTAGTCATGATTGGCTGGAGTGTTCCTTTTTCGTAAATAGTCCATTCGAACTAAAAAGAGATAACCTACCGTCAGAGAGACGACTCTTCAAATACTTTTACAAGTATGAAGAAGACAAGTACTCGACAATCTTTTCATATTTAGGGAGTCTGAAAAGAGTTTAAAGAGGACTCCATTAGAATTTTTCATCGTTTGAATCCAGAGCATGAAAAAGTAATAAACTAAGCTCAAACCACTTTTCATGTTTTAACTAGAGCACGAAAAAGTGAAAAGTAAGCTCAACACCATGTTACTGTTTTTAACGAGCTCGAAGATCAGTTGAAAGAATGCTCGAAGATTGGTTTCATTTTTACGCAAGCTTGAAACCAATGGGAAAACTATGCTTGAAAAATCCCATTAACATGATATACAGAGGTTGGAAGCTTGCCCCCAACATGATTGCTAGCGAAGATTACCCCTAGCATGGTTGCTAGGGGATCGACATGCCCCCCAAGATTTGTTTCGTATGACGATTATTCTTCCCTACCATACCTAAAAACCTGGTTACCAGTGTGAAAATGTTCACTAGGGGGGTAGGAAGAACAAGAATTAGGCAGGTGGAAAGAAGGTTCAAGTTCTAACACTAAAGGGAAGACTCGACTCAAGGGAAGGGGATCTGTTTCATTTTTACACAAGCTTGAAATAGAAGGTAATTATGCTTGGAACATGGATTCATTTTTATGCAAGCTTGAAACCAAAAGGTAAATTATGTGTAAGGAAACCTACTTCATTTTTTAACAAGATTGAAATAGAAAATGAATTATGCTCAGGAATGATTTCAATTTTATGCAAGCTTGAAACCAAAAGGTAAACTATGCTTGAGGAGATCCATTCCATTTTTTAACGAGCTTGACATAGAATGGGAACTTTTCTCATAGGCATCCGTTTCATTTTTTAATGACCTTGACACAAAATAGGAACTATGCTCACTACATGGTTTCATTTTTATGCAAGCTTGAAACCAAAAGGTAAACTATGCTTAAGGAGTGGTTTTATTTTTTAACGAGCTTAAAACCAAAAGTAAACTATGCTCTCCAACCTACTCCTACCGAACATGATATCCAGAGGTTGGTAGGTTTCCCCCATTTCATAAAAGCTAGCAGCTTAGCTCCATTATGATGTCCGACTAGAGCCATGCCCCCCATTTTACCTATGGTGGGAAGAAGCTAACTAGAAGAAGGGGAAGGAACCACAAGAACATGTGGCACATTCAGGGTAGTCTGATTACTAGGAGTAATGTGATGGTCTGGTGTAACAAAGGAAAGTTGATCAATGGTCACAATCTTCCCATCATGGGGAAAATGCATAACTCTAAAGAGTGTGGACACTACAGACTTCATGGTGTAAACATAATCACGTCCAAGGAGTAGATTGAAATCTAAAGGACCTTGGACCACCATAACATCAATATAGACAGTTTTCCCTCCTAATGTAATAGGAAAATAAGGAAGGGTCCATAAAGGTGCAGTAGGTCTTTTATTAAAAGTCAGTATCTAATCGGTGGCTGACACAAGCTGAGGAGAACCTAAATCTTGCCAAGCAGTTGAGGATATAATACTAACAGAAGCCCCTTCATCAACAATAATGTGAAGAATCCGCCTAGCAGTAACATTCACAATTATCTGGAAAGGAACAATCGAATGAAGATGAGACTCTGTTAGGTTACTCCAGTCAAATGAAATAACCTCAGTACTTGGAGAGGGTTCTGTCGACACAGACAAAATTTCCTCTTGTCGAGAACAATCAGAACGAAGCATAAAAAATTCGGTAGGTTTTAGTTCATTCTCTATTGTAAGAGAAGAACAAGACAAAGATTTGGTCAAAGCGACTACTTCAGTCTTAACACTCTCTGATGAAAGAGTGGGATCGGGTGGAAATGAAATCGACTCGACCACTTCACTCTCTGAAGGAAGAGTGGGATCAATTATAGATGAAACTGAATTGATCACTTAGTTAACCAACGAGGAATTGAGGAATAACTTACTATCACTTGTTGGAATCACATGTTGATGATCTGTAATATTTTCCAACCAACGCGAAGCTTCATCCATGCTTGGACAAAGAAAAGAACGAGCACCATCAAGAGTAGATGGTTGCTGCTTTTTATCTTCTTATCCTTCTTCTTTTTACCCTTCCCTTTCTTCTTCTTATTATCCACATGAATACTAACCATAGAGCTTTGGTCAAGCGAAGAAGAAGAAAGGGATGAAGCAACAACCGATGAAGAAGGAGAGGGATCAGGTTAAGGTCGATCCTCTCCTAGAGGAGAGGCGACAATTGAGACATTAGGTGTAACAGGAATTACCATATTAAACAGCCAGACCGGTAATCCTATAGTCAATTCAGGAATATTTAGAGTGGCAATAAAGGGAGGACCAGTACCTTCACTTGGAGGGAATACAAAAGGTACACCTTGGAAAGGGCCCTCTTGAGTGGTAGTCCCAGATTGGGATGCCATCTCTAAACTCTCTAATAACCCCCTAAATTCCATGCACAAGCGAGTACTACTCAAACTAAAAGCAACAAGCAAACATGTGAAAGGAGTGGATAAGAGTCAGGAACCTCATAGGACAGGCCAAAAGGATAACTCAGATGGTTTGAGGATTCCTAAAAGGGTCTCCCGATATACACAAGGTACATGGGAGATCAAATCGGTAGTAGTGCTGTCTAATGCACAACCGTTCATAAGGGGCCTTCTGATACACAATCGAGTACGTGAAGTACCTTTCTATATCCCTCAAGGGTACGTGAAAGGCCTTTCGATATACTGACGATACGTGGAAGAACCACGCGAGTCCGGGATGTAGTGCGGACAGAGTAACGACAGCTCCTACGTTTAACGACGCCCTAACACGTCTCTAACTTATCACTCAAATTGCTAAAAGTTTTAACCTAGTACTACCGTTAATTTTATCTTGTGCGTTTAGGTGGAACCATGGAGTGAAAACTTGAAATTAAAGAAGATGCACACTGATCTATATGATAATGCAAGTTTTCCTCTTCAATGAATAACTCCCTAAGAGAGGGAGAGAGATTTAATTTTCTTCCCAAAATACACACCCAAATGCAAATGCAATTCTATTTTTTCAAACGAAAAGGGAAATATCAATGCACCCCAACAATCTTCAAAGAAAATAAAAAAGAGATCTAGAGAACATCTAACATAAATAAACCAGAAATGTTTCCTATATTTTCATGCTTGAAAAAGATGCATAAAAAATTAATGGAAAGATGATTTCACTAACATTTCCAAACAAAACTAACTCTAATGCACGCAAAGATGAAAACATATATTTCTTCTTAATGAAAGTAAGATATAGAATTTCGAACAATCATGCACAAAACAAGAATAAAATCATTCAACAACGTTTGCGAATAAAGCAAAGGAGAGAGAAAGCTAAAACTTCTCTTTGAAACAGACAAGGAAATGAAGAACCAATCTTTCCTACCAAGCACTAAAAAAATCAGCATGCAAAAGGAAACAAGAATCACCCAAGCAAAGAAAGACTCAAAACAACATGGATCACTCATGCATTCCAAGTCCAAAACAAACCAAAGCATACTGAAGAAAATGAAATGTATATTTCCAATTCCAATGAATAATATCTACAGAAAAGAGCAAGAGGTTTCAAGCAAAGAAAATAATGTAAAACCTAATGCAAGAAACACAAACTCTCTTTGAATGCAGAAAGAATACAACAATCAAAGTGACTGTAGAATATACAATTCAAAAATACACTTCATTTTCATCAAAAAGCAAGCCAAAAACACACAAAAATCAAAATACAAAGTCTGGAAAAGGGCCTACCTAGCACCGCGCAGGTGGAGCTACTGACAGGCGGTTTTGAGGCAGACCCATTCCTTTCTCACTAGATTCAGGTGGTGGCACCGCGTATTGCTAACTAGACTCAGGCGGTAGCATCGCTCATTGCCAATAGAGCATATGCGGTTCCCTGAATGGATCCAAAACACAAGGAGAATGAGAAATCAAGTTAGAAATTGATCAAATCAAGGCAAAGAATGATAAATTGACAGTAAAAAAGAGCATAAAAATTTGAAATAATTCAGATTTGAAAGTTTCAAACCAAAATTCACTAAGTCAGATGGTAGATCTGACTGAAGAGAGTTGGAGATGGAGTGTGGATTCAGACAAGAGTTCAAGGATTGAGGAAGATCAGATCAAATGATACATGTATCTATTTCCCTAGCAGAGTCGCCAGATTTGTAAGCAGGAATATTTCACCTTCTGTGGACAGAAGTTGTTCCTATAGTCTGAATGGTTCAGATCCAGAACAAATGAGTGAATGACAAAGGATGAAGTCCCTCCCTGGAAGTCATAGAAACCTGGAATGCTGCTTCGATAGTAAACATGTGTACCTACAACCAGATCAAACATGCAAACACATCAAAGCTACCAGAACATCATATACTTATCCATGTTAGTGACTAAGGAATCTAACAACATTTACATGTGAAATCAAAACAACAGTAATGTGGGATGGAAATCAGCTTTGCATTAAGATGAATGGAGAAGTTTACAACCAATTAAGCCTTTGTGTTGGCATGCATCTCCATGAAACCAACACTTCATCCCATAAGCTCCAACTTTGCTCTCTATGCTCTCAAATGGCTTGGGCCAAGTGGTCAATCCAACAACATAACAATACCTCTATAGTTCTCCCCCTCAACCATGGACATGAGGTTGTATTTATAAGGCTCAATGGATAGGAATGGTTGAGAGATTTGTGGATGAGGTGGCCTCTAAGATCCTATGATGGGGGATCTCGAGCTCCACTAACCCACTATGATAGGGATAAGGGACGACACGAGGATCATGATCTAGAAGCCTCGAGAAACTTCTCTTTTTTCCATTTTACCCAGGGTACCGCTTTTCTCCTCTTATGACAGAGTGGTTTAGATAAGAAATGCTTGTGGAAAAAAGGCCACAGGCGGTGGCACCACTTATGGAAAATAGGATACAGGCGGTGCGAGCAAGGTACCGCTCATGGTTTACAGGGAAAGCGTGGTGCGAGCAAGGTACTGCTCATGGTTTACAGGGAAAGCATGGTGCTGAGTATTTTCACGTAAGATTGACAAACAACATGGGGTTTCCACTATAAATGTTAGGATTAAGGGCAAACATGTAAGTCAAATGCCTTATCACATGGTGGTGATAGGATTTGGGTATAACAATATTAACTCTTACTGTTGATATTATCAAATGTGGAATTAAATTTTACAAAATGATTAAGCACTTTCTTCAATAAGGAAAAACACAGGCAACAATGAAATAAACTGAGAGAGGCAGAGGGTTAGTTGGAGAGTCCAAAAGAAAAATTTGGAGACTCAAATTTAATATTGCTAAGCACCTAGATGTTGGGCCCTTTTAGGTTTCAAGCATCATCCAAGCCGAAGTCTACTACCGGGATTCTAGGTTCCCAACTGGTGCAAATTGAGATCTTCAGACTCAATTCCAAGAAACCAAGGCCAATGAAGGATTAGGTTATTTATCAGTATCTATTTAAGAATAGAATATCCATTTAATCAGGTTCATAATAGTTCTGGATAGTTTGGGAGAGTTTGGTGGTGTTTGGGAAAAACTAGCAGAATTTGGCCTAGAGATTTCCTGCATAGAGGAGGCCTCTCAAACACTGTACGAACTCAAAAAATTCTGGTTTTATGAGTTTTGTTGGTTTTTTTGGGTGAGTGTATGACCTAAAACAACTTACATAATCAAATTTGAGCATACAGAATAGCCATGGCATAAAAACAATAAAACTAGTCAAATTTGACTAACTAAAGAACATAGGTAAGAAAATGAAGATGAAATTTGATTATGTACTTTATCAGATATGAAACTAATTATTATAATAGGTTTATAAGACTCTGTAAAGTAGAAAAAACTCATATATCATTATCATGTCCATTATATCACTATCAGTGCATAAAAAATTGCAAAAGGCTCATTAAATGAGCATTGGAATGTCTCTCTCACTAAAAATTTGGCATTACGACCTTCTTGAGCAGAAATATTACTGTATATCAGGGATAAAAAATATTAGAATAATATGAGAATCTTAGTAACAATTTGAAGGATCTGATCTCCCTCAATGGTTCCCAATACTGAAGATTGGAGGCTTGAAACAACCACCTGACACCAATCTCACATTCCTGAGAGCATAAGTGAAGTATGCTTCATTGGAGTTTTATTTCCAAGGATAGATGTCTGATATATGAACTTGATATTGGTATTCAATGGATTCTTCTTGGCTCTCTGTAGTTGCATTGAAGAATAGAAGGGAAGATAGAAGAGACTAGGAAAGCTTGGGGTGCATCATCCAAGATAGCTAAGGCACATCAGTCAGACAAGAATCTATGATTCACTCAAAATAAAAATAATAATGATCAAAATTTGTTTGAAGGATTTTGAGGCATTCTTTTATAGGACAAGTGACTTTTTGAGCCATTCATTCAATCGGTTGAGCTAGCTACCCAATTGCAAACCCTAACCTTAACCCATGAGTGCGCCTTCCTTGAGGAGATTATCAAGTATGAGCTTTAGGAAAAGTTTCCTTTCTTTCCATAATTAAATCAAATTGGAAAATGTTCCCTCCTTGACCAAAAGTTTCCTACTTTATGTCTGACAACTTTTTATGCACTTTCCTACTTTTCAAATTTCCTTGCTTTTCCTTGCTTTTGACAATTGCTATATTTTTATGACAGTTTGCTTTTCCTGCAGCTCCTATCTCTGTGGCTTGAGTTACTTTTTATAATTTTCTTGATTTTATTTAGGTTTCCTTTTCTTGTTGACAACTCATAGCCCACTTGGCCTCATGCACTCTCCTTGTCACCTAGCACATGTACAACTCATTTCCCAAATTAATTATTCTCCTTAATAATTATTTACATACAAATAACCAGAATCAATAATTTAATCTAATACATGCCTCCATAGTATTAATTAATCAAAATTACCTAGGCATAATTCATTTAATTCATTTTTAAACCCCTAAGCACTGACAAGGTCAACACTTTTAATGTCCTTCAAGGAAGGGACATGACAAGTTGAAACAATATTTTTTCCTCAAACTTGAAATCTATGGCATGACTTCCATACGAGAAGACATTGGAAAGGTCGTTAAATATTTATTTTTACTCTTCACTCTCTCTTCCCACATCTTTATTTTATTCTCTTTCTCAAAAACTTCTGAGACTTCCTACAAATGATTCCACGATAGAAAACTGGTATCTACCAATTTTGGCACCTGACTCTCAGCTTTTTCAAATGTTTCATATGCTTGGAGCATCTAATTCTTTAACTCTATATGATATGGGGGTTTTTCTTAGACAATTTATTATTTAACTACCTTTTATGAGATTTCTAGCAACTTGGAGCTATAAAGTAAAATGGGCAGTTATAAGACCTCGAAGAAATAACATTAGAAAAATGAGAAAGTGAAAGTGTTATAGTCCTTGGCCAATTATAATCTTGATATCAATTGATGAGTTCATAAGTCCCAAGTTTTCCCTTTAAGGAGAAATTAAATGAATTGGGTTTGATTTAGTTAGTTTATATCCCTAATAAGAAAGAAACAAACTTATAGTTAGTTTTTTTTAGGAAAATCTTGTGGGGAATTTTGGGCAGTTCCTCATATTTTGTAGATAGTACTGTTGGAACAGGATTACCTGTAGAAATTGCAGCTCTGATATCATGTAGATAAAGAGGCTTGATGCAAATACAAAGAACATGAGTTATATATTGTTACTAAGATAATTATCACAAGTATGCACAACAAAAATAGAGAGAAGAATGAAGAGTCTGAATACAGGAGAACTGATCCAATGAATAATTGATTATCGAATCAACGAATTGATTTATTATTACAATAATAATACATCCTTATAAAGTAAAATTGAATTGGTGGAAGGCAAATCATGCTAGCTCATAAATCAAACTTACCAAATATGATAAACCCCCATATGTGGATAAAGCACTTCCCAAATTAGTCAAGGACCTCAAAAATTAGCTAAAGCATGAGTGAGTTGTCATTAATGATGGAAAAACATGCTAATCATAGAATATGGTGAGAAAATAATGGAGGATGGGTTGGAAACAAAAGATAGCAGTTTCCTAGTTGACTAGCTTTAGCTTATCGACATAAAAGATGGAATAAAGCAGAATAAAGATAGAATCTGTAGGAAGGTGCAATTACTAATTCCGATAGTAAATAAAGTGGAAAATATCAAACCATAATCAGAATAAAAGCGCTCCTGGGGTATATATGGCAAGTGTTGACCATGTGGTTCAAGTGGATGCCAACTATGTAGGCTAGTACGTAGGAATTTAATTAAAATGATTAAATATTTTATCCTAAGTATTATGTGGGTTTATTTTAGTCCCACAACCCCCTTTAATTCTGACTTTATGATGTTTATGTTTGAAATAATCAGATGCATATGGTTCATATAGGTGTATATAGGGCCCAATAACAAGGCTATGGTCACCCTTTACAATTATTCATGTCCAGAAAAGCCGAGGAAAGAGGCAAAACCACATGGGGAAAATCCTCCCTCAAGAAAGGAAAAGGCAGTAAATTTGAAATATATCTTCAGTATTTCTTTATCTTCGCATGAATGAGCTGAATGAACTACTTGTGATGAAATCCTTTGATGAATAAATCATGAACTCCATGATCATGCGCTAGAGTGTAGAATCTGCAAGAAAGAAGAGGAAAGACTCCTTGTATCTAATCATCTGATGAAGTAGGGGAATTATATGAATTATTATTTCTGCTAAAAAACTCTGATATGCAAACACAATTTGAAATGGAAAATATATCTGTGCATACTCCTTCCCAAAGAGTACAAAAATTAAGACAATCAATTCCTTGTATAGGTGCAAAATTGTGATGTGGATCACATATATTTATTCCAATTTGATGTAGCACCTTTTGAGATTTGATATGAGGCTTAAAATACTATGATATATCATAAATATTATCATATGGAACAACAAATACATAGGATTCAGTGTCTCCATGAGCATACGGGGCTAGACTAGGAAAAGTATGAGTAACCGAGGAAAACTGATGAGTGTAAAAAATATGAATGATGGATGGAATTGAGATCTGAAACATAAGTGTTTAGAACATATAAAAACATGTGTAATATAATTACAATTATTAATAAGATCATATATAAGCAACCGGTGAAAAATAGACAAGATTTGAAACCATTTGATATAAGTAACACTGCATAAGAAACCAATGAGGAATCACCTAGTGAACTTGGGGTTTTTATAGACTTAGGATTATTTAGAGGTATGGTAGATGGTATGGATTATGGTATGAATGGTTTCATGACATGCATATAATCCTGAAAATATTATTCTAAACTAGAATTATGGAGTGAGGAAGAGATGCTTAAAGACAAATCAAGATCTAGTGAAAAATCACAATTATTGAGAGATGAATCTAGGATACTGATAGGTGGTTTATCAAAGAAAGAAACTAATATTTATGATTCTGATATATCAGAAGGAGAATCTATATATGATATGTGAGGAAAGGATTTAAATATAGCACTCAAGGCATAGTTTATATCACCTTGGAACTGCGCACTATGGCAGTGTTATGAAGAATCAACATGCTTCTCTAGCTCATCTGGAACTTCGATGTTGTGATTCTCAAGAAGATGAAACATGCTGTCCATCTTATTATTGAAAAATTTCTTCTTAGGATGAAATCCCATGCTTCAATAAGAACACTTGGATTTAGTTCCTATATTCTTGACTTTCTTTGATGAACCTTCATCAGTAGGCTTCAAACTTTCATCTTCAATATCTCACTTTGGTTTATTCTCTTTCACAATTTGATTTTCTTTGGATTTGGTAGTCTTGATTCCTTGAACTATGAGAGTACGATCCTTTCCATTGGAATATATAAGAGCACCCATATGGATGAATTTATCTTTCTCCTTTGTCAGTGAATCAAAGAATGTACTCAAAGAAGGAATTTTCCAATTAGAAATAACAAGCCTAGTAGCATTAAAAGTAGACACAAAAGATGAGTATTCAAGACCTAATTTTGATAAAATGGAAAGTATCGATTGATCTTCCTTCTTCTCAATCCCATATTTCTTGAGAAATAGAACAAGTTACATTAATTTCGTGAAGAAACCTTCAATGGAATCAAAACTGCTTGGACTCAATGAGAATAACTCATTCTCCAATTGATGCACTCTTAACTCATCTTGAACTCCAAAGAGAGACTCAAGTTTGGTCCATACTTGGTTTGGAGTGGTAAAACCATCTATATGAAAGTGTAGATAAGGATAAATAGAGAAGCAAAGTAGTCCATAGGCTTCATCTAAACTATTATGCCACTTAGCTTTCTAAACCATAGAATTTGGTTCATTTTCTAAAGCCATAGAAACTCTATAGAGTTCCTTATTGCGTAATATATTGCCAATTTTGGATTTCCATTCATGATAGTTGAATGGAGTCAGGATCATAGCTGAAGAAGAATCCATACTGAGATGTTGATGCTAAAAAACAAACTCTCTACAACCTACACAAATAAAACTAGGATAAAATATTGTAAGCTTAAATCAAGCTCTTCTTTAGAGAGGAATATGAGACTGGATGCGCTCTCATAGAGAGAACAAATAGCTCCTCAACTCTGATGAACTTTAACAATATTGCGCTATGATACCATGTAGAAATTGCAGCTCTGATATCATGTATAAAAATATCCTTAATGCAAAGAAGAATCACAAGTATCCTTAATGCAAAGAATAATCCTCACAAGTATGCACAAGCAAAATAGAGAGAAGAATAAAGAGACTGAATACAAGAGAAGTGATCCAATGGATAATTGATTATTGAATCAATGAATTGATTGATTAACCAAATAATTGATTTATTATTACAATGGTAATACATCCTTATAAAGGAAAATTGAGTTGGTGGAAGACAACTCTTGCCAGCTCATCAATCAAACTTACCAAATATGATAAACCCCCATAGGTGGCTAAAGCACTTCCCAAATCAGTCAACGTCCTCATGAATTAGATAAAGCATGAGTGAGTTGTCATGAATGATGGAAAAAATGCTAATAATAGAATATGGAAATAAAATAATGGAGGATGGTTTGGAAACAAAAGATATCAGTTTCCTAGTTGACCAGCTTTACCTTATCCACAGAAAAGTTCGAAAAAGCAGAATAAAGACAAAATCTACAGGAAGACACAATTTCTAATTTTGGAAGTCAAGAAAGTGGATAGGATCAAACCAAAATCAGAATAAAATCACTCTTGGGGTATATATGGCAAGTGTTGACCACGCGGTTCAAGTGGATGCCAACTATCTAGGCTAGTAGGTAGGAATTTAATACAAAATAATTAACAATTTTTATCCTAAGTATTAAGTGGGTTTATTATATTCCCACACCCAACTGTAATTCTGAATTTATGATGTTTATGTCTGAAATAATCAGATGCATATGGTGCATATAGGTGTATATAGGGCCCAATAACAAGGCTATCCTCACCCTTTACAATTATTCATGTCCATAAAAGCTGAGGAAAGAGGAAAAAACACATGGGGAAAATCCTCCCTCAAGAAAGGAAAAGGCACAAAATTTGAAACATGTCTTCAATATGTCTTTATATTCACTTGAATGAGTTGAATGCATTTATTCTGGTGAAATACTTTGATGAAGACATCATGAACTCCATGATCATGTGCTAGAGTGTAGAATCTGCAAGAAAGAAGATGAGATAATCCTTGTATCTCATCATCTCATGAAGTAGGGTAATTATTTGAATGCTTCTTGATGCTAACAAAATATAATATACAAACATAATTTGAAATGAAAAAGATATTTGTGCATACTCCTTCCCAAAGAATACAAAAATTAAGACAATAGGTTCCTTGTATAACTACAAAATTATGATGTGGATCACATATATTTCTTCTAATTTGATGTAGCACCTTCCCATATTTGATATTAGGATGAAAATACTCTTATATATCAGAAATATTATCATATGGAACAACAAAGACAAAGGATCCAGTGTTTCCATGAAGATATGGGGCTAGACTAGGAAACGTATGAGTAATTGGGGAAAACTGATGAGTATAAAAATATGAATGATGGATGGAGTTGAGATATGGGACCTAAGTGCTTATAACATAGACAAACATTTGTAATATAAGACCAATTATTAATAAGATCATATATAACTAACCAGTTAAAAAATGACAAGACTTGAAACCATTTGATATAAGTAACACTGCATAAGAAATCAACTAGTGAACTTGGGGTTTGAATAGCATTAGGAGTATTTAGAGATATGGTAGATGGCATGAATGGTATCATGACATAAATATCAGCCTGAAAATATGCTTCTAAATCAGAATTATGGAGTGAGGATGAGCTTCTTAAAGACAAATCAGGATCTAGTGAAAAAACACAATTATTGAGAGATGAATCTAGGAGACTAATAGGTGGTTTATCAAAGAAATAAAATTATATTTATGATTCTGATATATCAAAAGGAGAATCTATATCAGAGAAGTGAGGAAAGGATTTAACTCTGGCACTCAAGGAATAGTTTATATCACCTTGGAACTGTGCACTATGATAGTGTTCTGAAGAATTAACAGGCTTCTCTAGCTCATCTTGAACTTCGATGTTGTGCTTCTCAAGAAGATGAGCCATGATGACCATACTCTTAATGAAACATTTCTTCTTAGGATGAAATCCATTCCTACAATAATAACACTTGGATTTAATTCCTTTCTTCTTGAATTTCTTCATTGAAGCTTCATCAGTAGGACTCAAACTTTCATCTTCAATTTGACTTTGGCTTCCTCTGTTTCAAAATTTGTTTTTATTTGGATTTGGTATTCTTTCTTCCTTGAAATATGAGAGCATGATACTTGCCCTTGGAATATCTAAGAGAACCCATTTGGATCAATTTTTATTGCTCCTTTTCTAGTAAATCAAAGAATGTACTCAAAGAAGGAATTTTCCAATTAGAAATAACAAGCCTAGTAGCATGGAAAATAGACACAAAAATTGAGTATTCAGGACCCAATTTCGATAAAATGGAAAGAATCAATTGATCTTCCTTATTCTCAATCCCACATTACTTTAGCAATAGAATAAGTGACTTGATTTTGGTGAAGAAAGCTTCAATGGAATTGAAACTGCTTGGACTCAATGAGAATAACTCATTCTCCAACTGATGCACTCTTAACTCATCTTGAACTCCAAAGAGAGACTCAAGTTTGGTCCATAGTTGCTTTGGATCCATCTATATGAAAGAGTTAATAAGGATAAATGGAGAGGCAAAGCAATCCATAGGCTTCTTCCAAACTATTATGTGTTGTAATCAATCAGATTGAAAGGTTACCAATGATACACATAAAGAATAATATAACAATAACATAACAAGAGACAAGAATGGTAGACATAATAACATATTATATTACTCAATTACACATGTGGGTTCATACATAAAACCGAACTAACTATCTATCTGAATCAAAATCCTATACATACATTTATAAAGCAATTATAGTAACTACCTGTCGGTTTGACCAACCGACATGACCCATGAGGTCGACCTATTCTACAATTAGTCGACTAGTGAGTCTAGTTGGCTAAGCCAACTAATTCCTCTAACATCTCCCCCAATACAAAATATTTCTTCATCTCAAAGAAATAGGGAGGTGGAAATTTTTTCTATCTTGAGTAGTTTCTATAATACTTTTTCATGGGATGTGCTAACTGATAGATGGTTTCTTTTGTATATAGTCTTCCACAATGGCTTCTACAGTTATTAATAACTAATGCTGAAATTCCTCCCAAGTGCGAAGCGCCTTCTATATGTCTATGGTCAGAGTTGTGAGGCTCAGAAATTTCTCCACTTTTTGGTGTATGCTCAAGTTAAAAATGTTGCTCATGTCAGGTCTCGAGAGTTGTAATTTTTCTTCGGCGGTGTCCATTAGTCTTTTCATACGAGGGTGGATCTTGTCGAGGTTGACTAGGCTGGGTCTTGCTTGGATGATCCAATGACGTTCTTGTTTCTCCAATTTTTCTAACTTTGCCATCTGTAACACAAGCTGGTCCTGGATTGTTTTCACCATTGCTTACGTGCTCCCTTGTCGACCCTGTAGTGAAATAATGAGCTCATGAGTATCTCGCACCTACTGAAACACTTGGATGTAGTAGGTGAACCAATTCCTCAGGACTTCTTCTGTTACATTGGAATCTGTTATATGTTCTATTAGCACAGTGTAGGCTGTCGAAAATGATGTATACTGATTTCTCAGTAATATAGTGGTTTCTTCTGCCTACTCTTTTGTTCTTTCTTATAGTTGTGCCTGCAGTTTTGACACGACACTTTCAAACATTTAGTATGCTTTTTCCAATGGCTTGTCGGTGTCGACCCCTTCCGGGATTGGAATGAATTGCATTGCTAAACTCTTGCACTATGTCAGGAATTCCTTTTGTTCTATCTTTAGTTTTCCTAGTTGTTCTGTCTTTAGTTTTCCTAGTTGTTCTTTTCTTTTCTCTCTTCTTTTTCTTGAATCTTTATTCATGGAGTCCACCAGTTCTTCTTCTCTCATTTTCTGTGTGTTGACTGTTGTTGTCAATCCTAACTGAGCTAGGTGAATAACTGTTGGGATCTGTTGTTGAGCCAATTGTAATTGTTTTTGATGTTCATTTTCTTTTTTCTTTCTTTCTTTTCTATCTTTTCTTTTTCGTTGCTCTTGTTCTCTGTTTTGTGCTTCGGCTGCTTCTGTCGGCGATGGTATGATCTGTCATTGCTTGGTGAGGTGGGATTTATTAACTTGGTTTCTGATGGGGGAATGGTATATGGTGGTGTAGGTGAAGGTGGTGTGGGAGAGGGAAGAGGTGGTGGTTTTTCGGAGTTCGATGGAAGAGTTGGGATGGAATCTGTCGGTAGAGAGTTTTCAACCATTTATGGTGCTTTTACAGTTTTGGTGGATTCAACAGATTCTATATTCTCGACCATTTCTTGGTGTTATGTCGAGGGTTCAATTTGGTCAAAGTCGACAAGTTCTTCCGAAATGGATCCTTCGTCTTCTTCATTATCCTGGTTAGGAGGTAGGGGGTTTTCAAGGAATTATGGAATAAATGAGGTCGTTATATCTTCCAAACAGTTGTCTGCTACTTCTTTCCTGAGAATTTATCCAAGGCCCTGCCATTTTATTTTACTGTATTGTTTACTTTCTGTGTTTCGTTTTTAGGTTATAGTAGTTTTTGATTTTTTTTTCAATTTTTGTTGATAGTTATGTAACCATTTTGTTTTTAATTTTTATTTAGTTTTAGTTTTCATAGCGTTTTAGTCTGGCACCATTATCAAGTTTTCGAAATACATTTCCTTGTAACATTTTCAATCGGACTGATTCGTTAACATTGATTTCTTTGACAATACATGGTCCCATCCTTTCTGTGTGTATTTTTTCGATTTTCCTTTTACTCGACTGTTATACAACAACGCAAGGTCTCCTACTGAAATTTTTTTATTTCTAATATTTCAATCATGCCAATATTTTTGTTGTTGTTTTTGGATCTCTTGGTGTCATATTGTAATCAATCGATGTTCCTCTAGTTTATCTAATTGCATTAATAGTTATTTCTTAGCCTCTTCGTCATCGATGTGCAATATGTCAGAAATTATTGGTGTTTGCTATTGAAAGTGCAAGGGTACGCCTGCTTCTTGTCCATAAACAAGTGAGAATGGTGTATGATCTATTGATCGTTTGAACGTCGTTCTGTATGGCCATATGACATCAAGAATTTTATCGTCCCAATCATCTTTGTATGTATTTCATATTTTGGTTAAGCCTCTAGTTAAGGTTTTGTTGAATGCTTCAATTGCACCATTGGATTGAGGATGATATGTTGTGCTCCTTCTTTGTTTGATTTAAATTTGTTATGTCAAATTTGCAATTGTTTTGTTTATAAAGTGTGACCCTTGATCATTGATCAAGGTCAGTGGACAATTGAATCTGGTAATAATATTTTCATATATAAATTTCATGTCTACTTCACTAGAGCAGGTTTCGACAGGTTCTGCTTCTTCCCACTTAGTGACATATTCGACTAGTGTTATAATATTGTGTTCTGGTCCCTCTAGCAGGTATTGGAAATGGTCCTATAAAGTTGATCCCCCAAATTTCAAATGTAAAACTTGGATTTACTGATATTAAATGCATATCGGTACTTGGTAGAGGCTGATGTAATCATTGGCAACAATCATATTTACTGAAAAATCTTCAATAATCACGGTATAATGTCAACCACCATAATCCTAAATGTTAGATTTTCTTAGCAGTCAAGCCAGAATGGAAGTGTCCTCCAGTTGGGCCATAGTGTGCTTCATGCATTATACTTTCTCTTTCATGATCCATAATGCATCGACAGAGTACCTCATCTAAACTGCGTTTATAGAGGAACACATTTATTATGCTATAAGGTGCAACTTTCATTGCTAAAATTTTCTTCTTTTTATAACTCATTCCTTCTGGTGCTTGTCTGTTTTCTAAGAATTGCACTGTTTTTGCTAGTCCAAAAGGTACGATTTCTATTCTAAACATATTTGCGTCTAGTGGGTCATCTTTGACTCCAGCTGGTTCTTCCCCTGTGTCTATTCTCGACAAGTTGTCGAGTCCGACATTTACTTTTCCCGGGCGAACTATGTATTCAAACTCAAATTCTTGAAATAATAATAACCAACGACAAATTCTACCATGATGTAAAGGTTTATTAACTAAGTATTTTAATGCTTGTTGATCAATGTAAAATATAAAGGGATTAGCTAGCAAGTAGTGTTGATATTTTGGAAGTGAAAAGACCATTCCTAGTGCTTCCCTTTCTGTTGTCAAGTAATTACGTTCAGCTTTATTTAATTTTCTACTACTATATACAATCAGATAATCCATCCTGTCATCTCTTGGTTGTGCCAATATTGCACCGATTTCTATACCAGATGCGTAGATATGTACATGAAATTTTACTGACCAGTTCAAAAATCGTAAAATAGGTGCTTTGACTAGTTTTTTCTTTAGAATGTCGAATGATGCATCACATTCTTCAGTCCATTCATATTCTTCATTTTCTTTTAGTAACTCTTCTAAGGGATATGTCATGTTTGAATAATAACGAATAAATTTCCTGTAGTAGCCTGTATGACCCAATAAAATTATGACTTATTTCGGGTTAACTAGTGGCTTCAATTCAAGAATGATTTTGATTTTTGTGAAGTCAACCTTAATACCTTCTTTTACATACAATGTGACTTAGTAGAATTCCTATAGGGGCTACAAAATTACATTTCTTTATATTAAGTGATAGCTGAATTTGTCAGCATCTTTCTAACACTAATATCAACCATTTGGAGTGATATTTTAACATAGAGTAAATTGTCTAGTCGTTGAATACATAGCCATTGTTTTGTAGATATATTCCTAGAATGCCTTAACCACTATTCTTGAAAATATAGTTGGTGCATTTTTTATACCAAACAGCATGACTTTGTATGTAAATGAGCTGAATTCGCACATGAACGCTGTTTTATTTTGGTCATCCTTGGCAATCAGTATGTGATTATAGCCCGAGAAACCATCTGTAAATGAATAAATTTCATGTCCTGTAGCTTCATTGAGTATTTCATATGCGAAAGGAGTTGGAAATGGGTTCATAAGAGTGACTTTGTTGAGTTCACGGAAATATATAGAAATTCTTAATATTTTTGGGTCATGCTTCTTTGGTTGCACAACCATTGGGATTTCCCATTCCGATTGGTTGATAGGGTAGATAATTCTGGCTGCTAACATATTGTAAATTTATTTCTTCACCATTTATTTATATTTATGAGCAAGTTTGTATGGACGTTTCTTTATTGGTCTTGCATCGAGTTTTATGTCAATCTTCATTTCTCCCATTTCTTGAACTAATCCTTTAAGATCCTTATAGTCCCGAGTGGAGACATCTTGAAATTCTTTTAGCAAGTTGACTATTTCTGTTGTCTGCTCCTCATTCCAATAATCTTCATTTTTTTCAAGTTTAGGTTTATCATCGTTAGAGATGTCAACTTATTTTGTTTTAATTTTTGTGTCTATCGATTCTGGCGCCTTGCTTTCATTAATTAGTCGACTTCCTTCTTTGAATTGTGAAAACGCTGCTGGGAAGTCTTTTGCTGTCATCTATTCAGGTTCTTCTTTTTTCTGTCGATTCAACTTTTAGTATTGTTTTAACTGGTCTTGTTGTTTCAAGACAGTTAGTTTTCTATTGAAATATTTCCCCCCTTATATGTTTGGTTTCTAGTCGAAGTCTTGTCGATTGTGGTACTTTGTATGACCAAATATTATGACATGAGACTTTCTGTCGGTCGTGAATTCCTATCAAAGTGTTATTAACAGTTGGTTTTAAAAATGTTTTTATTTGCTTTGTAGCTTCGACTAGTTTGTCATCTTCAGGTATAAAATGTAAGTACTTGATGAAATTTTCTTTAAGTTCATTCCATAAGAACGTTTCACCTCGTTCTTTCTCCATTTTGTACCACTTGTTTGGTAGGTCATCTAATGTTGATGGGAATAGGTGCGACCATAGTCATTCATCTTGATACCCAAGTCTTTTCCATTCTTTTTCACATATACTGATGTGTTTTTTAGGATCTTGACCTTGCGTAAAGACTGGTATTTGTGATTGATTTGTTAGCTTCTTTCCTCCAAATATTTTTACAAAATACATTGAAGATGTCGACCATGATTGTAGTCTCGACTGACGAGTATCACACCAACGAGTAGCTTGTCTCGTAAATGTTTCGACTAGACTTTGAAGTCGACCATGTTCACCTATATTTTTGGATACTTGTTCAACGTGAATGACTGCCGATTCTTTCTCTTTATATCTAAGTGATGGTCAATTTTATTTCTTTGTTGGTACTAGGGATGGATATTCCCTAACTTTTATTTCAAATATTTTTGATATTATAGCCAAAGAGAAACATTGTCGTGTTTTCTTTTTCAGAATGGATTTGATGTTCCAACATTCTCTTGCTTGTAGCTCATAGTTTTCCATTTCTCAATCATATAATTTTGCATTTGAGTTATAACCGATAGAGCCTGGGTTCCCTAAATTCAACTCCCTATATATGTTTGGTTCGGCACAATCCTCATTATTTTGTATTTGGTATAGTTGTTGGACATCAACTTCTTCGTCTATAGGTTCCGTGCACGGTTGACCTTGTGATGGATGAATAAGAACAATTACTTTCTGTTCATTTCCCTTAAGTTTTATTCTCTCTTTGTCCAGCAAAATCGATGCCTTCATCTTTCAACCCCATGGTTGGCCTACTAAGGATGGAAAGGAGTTGGATCCTTCCTTAGGGTTAATAATTTTGAAGTCGACTTTTGTGGTGATGCCCTTTATAGTATTGTCGAAATTCCTCCAGACACCAATGGGATCAAATAGTCCTTGGTCGACTAACTTCAAATACATGCAAGATTAGCTAAGTCAAGGTTTTCCTAATTGTTCCCATGTATCCTTGGTCATGATGTTTACTTGTGATCCGAAGTTGAGAATGACTTGTCGGATATGTTAACCTTCAATTTCTAGGTCGACAAGAGGGTAAGCGTCACTTTTATCTTTTTGATTTAAGCTGCATATGATTTTAGATTTCTTATCGATACCAGATTTATTCTTGAGATTGTACAATAAGTTAATAAATTGTGCAATGGAATTATCATTGTGTATTAGATTAATTAATTCTTGATACATCTCCTGTCGAGTATCATCATTTACTTCTTGTGCAGCTAATTCTTGAAATATGTTTGTGGCATCACTATATAATTGTTTTCGTATGACAGGGTTAGGATAATCATATTTATTCTTTATTTTACTTATTTTGGGATTATCCATGCCTATTTTTATGTCTTGACGAGTGACAATTTGTAAATATTTAGTTCTAACAACATCACATTTTTGCACACTGGACAAGACATTAACGTTTTTCTTATTATTGATTTTTTTGAGCATGGTGATCGGCTACACCACAACTGGTACAAAATTTAAGGTTGTTTCGATCCTTGCATGGACACTAAGCATGACGATGCCCTTTGTTTAAGCACCTTATATAACACTGTTTTGGTCGACGTGGTCTATTTTCCCAATTCCCAATGAATCAGCCTCGACTTGAGAAACCCCCATGACAATTGTTATCATACCGATGCTTGTACCTTTGCTCGTCATATCTTTGTTTGTTCTAGTTGTTTCGGTCATTATTGTCTCTTGTATTATTGTCGTTATTATTTTGTGCAACACCATTTGTCTGGTAAACTGCATGATAATTTTGCCGGTTCTTTAAATTTAGGTGGCATTCGGCTGTTGCATGGATTTTGACCTCGCATATTGCACACCAATGAGATTTTTTGTTCTTCATATTGTATGGAAAATCTTTTGTCACATGAAGACCGTGCTCCTAGCAAATGCTGCAAAAGCATTTCGACTGAATGAACTGTACATCTTGTCAATGATCTTTTTGTCGGTAATTATCTTTCGTGTGTCTGTCCATTGAGAATTTTGTACACCATACTTCATGGCCGTTGAGGTTTAAGTCTCGTATTAACCTCTGCATTATCTCCAGTTTTTCTTTAATACAACTATCAACATGGTTTACTAGATAGTACTCATCCATTTCTACTTGTAGCGCCTTCGTTAATGCATCTTCATACATATTAAAATTGTCCAATCTGATATGCATCTAGATATTTTGTAGGAGACATGCAACAAACCATTGGATCAACAATTTCTCATCTATATTATAGTCCAACTGGTTGAGTAGCTCTTTAAATCGTTTATCGTACTCCTGAACTGTTTCTGTCAGTTTCTGGACTTTAGTCTTTAGTTTCTTTGATATGCTGTTTAATTTGTGCCTTAGTAGCATTCAATGTCTTTTATATATACGTCATATACCACGTGAGTGTTCGCTTTTGCAGAGCACCAGCAAATTGAGCCATCTATCGATCTTCATTTGTAACAACGTTTGCTTCCCATGTCGACTTGTAGACAAACCAATGCCATATGGGATCTTCATCACCCTCATATAGGGGGATGTGTGCAGACACATGCACCATATCATCGACATATATGTTTGTTCCTGGCGGTGGAGAGGGTGGCGGTGGTGGTGGTGGGTTGCTTCTTGTGACTTTGTTTTCTTCACAACTAGTCTCGACTAAACTTTCATTTCCGTCAGAAGTTTTATCTATAGTAGTTGGTATGCTTTCATCAAGAATTTGATTTCTGTCGACTCACTTTGATGATACCCATGTAGATTGCTGATACTTGGGTATCCTCTCTTGTGGACCCGACTGGTCTAGTGTGTTACCTGAAGCTGTGATTGGCTGGGGGGGTGCTCCTTCATGTTCTGAGTAGAGTAGGTGAATACTGCGGTTAGATGAAAAGGGTTGAAAGGTAACCCAATTACCTTCCTGCGGTTGATGAATTACCAGATAGTCAACATCTTTTCATCCTTCGTCTAGTCGAATCCACACAACTAACTCACCAACTCGTAGTCCCAAATATTCCTGAACCTTGTCCCACACTCGAGCACTCTGGTTAGAATTTAACAAAGAATGAGGTGTGATATTTTGGGGTATATCAAATTGGACAGCTTCACCATGCTCTATCCTAAAATATTCTTCCATCAGTGACATTTCTTCATTAACTCCTTCTTCCCATCGGCCATGACCCGAATCTAGTGGATTCTCTTCTTGTTCTGTCACTCTAGTCGCCATTCTCCTCTGGAGCACAACAACCTGCTCTCTAATCTCTTCCCTTCTTTTTCACCTCTTTTCTCATTCTTCTGGATACTTGGAATGATTTTGTGAGTAACTGTTAGAATGATCTCATTTTTGGCCCGACTTTTCATCGCTGGCGGTGGTGTTTTCACAAGTCGACTAGAATTCCTCTACTCTACTCCAAAACATGACCAACTACCCCCCATAGCTGACCTTAATTATTTAGCAAGCCCGGGTGGAGCTGTTTATTTTCTTAGAAAGCACTCCCACTCTCTTTCTTTGAAATTATTTCCCCACTCCTTTTATTTTACCTCCTAGTTTGTGTTTGATGGCAGTTCTATTAGTAATGATCGAGGTTCGATAATATGGCCCACACCCTAGCCATTTAAGAATTTGAAAAAAAGTGTCGACATTGAGCATAAGAAATGTTCGGTTAGGTCATTGTAGAATCTCTCTTTTATACTATCTATAAAGACTCTTTCGTCGACTGCTCTTTCCTCACAGAATTCGTCTGTGATTCTTTCGAACCACTTCGACAAATTTGTACGACCTCCTCTTGTCAGTTTCTGGAGTAACTCTTGGTCTTTAGTTTCTACCAGCTGATTCATCTAGTATATTATTTAAATGCTAAGGTACATACTCATCAAACGTCTCATGTGTTTCAAAGAAGAACTTCTCCTTTGCTTGCGCAATAGTCAGTCAGTTTCTTCTGGCGTAATTCACAATCTTACATTCCCAATAGTTCTTAATTTCTCATTCTGAGATCATCTAGTCATGGTCGTTTCATCCATATATGTATCACTGCCAACATAACCAATGTTGTAATCAATAAGTTTGCAAGGTTACCAATGATACACATAAAGAATACTATAACAATAATAGAACAAGAGACAAGAATGGTAGACAAAATAACATATTATATTACTCAATTACACATGTGGGTTCCTACATAAAATTGAACCAAGTATATATCTGACTCAACAGCCTATATATACATTTACAAAACAATTATAGTAAATACCTATTGGTTCAACCAATCGACACGACCTATGAGGTCGACCTAATCTACAATTAGTTGACTAGTGAGTCTAGTTTGCTAAGCCGACTAGCTCCTCCAACATTATGCCACTTAGCTTTCTCAACCACAGAATTTGGTTCATTTTCTAAATCCATAGAAACTCTATAAAGTCCCTTACTACGCAATAGAATGCCGATTTTAGCTTTCCATTCATGATAGTTGAAGGGAGTCAGGATCATAGCTGAAGAAGACTCCATACTGAGATGTTTATGCTCAAGAAGAAACTCTCTACAACCTACACAAATAAAACTACGAGAAAATCTTGTAAGCTTAAATCAAGCTCTTCTTCAGAGAGGGATAGGAGACTGGATGCGCTTTGATAGAGAGAACATATAGCTCCTCAACTTGGTTGAACTTGAACAACCTTGTCCTATGATAACATGTATAAATTTTAGCTTTGGTATCATGTAGAAAAATATCCTTGATGCAAAGAAGAAGCACATGAGTTATATCTTGCTACTAAGTATGCACAAGGAAAATAGAGAGAAGAATAAAAATACTTAATACAAGATATGTGATCCAATGATTAATTAATTATTGAATCAATGAATTGATTGATTATTACAATAGTAATAAATCCTTATAAAGGAAAATTGAGTTGGTGGAAGACAACTCATGCTAGCTCATAAATCAAACTTACAAAATATGGTAAACCCCTATAGGTGGCTAAAGCACTTCCCTAATTAGTCAAGGAACGCATGAATTAGCTAAATCATGAGTGAGTTTTCATGAATGATGCAAACACATGCTAATCTTGGAATATGGAGAAAAAATAGTGGAGGATGGGTTGGTAAAAAGATATCAATTTCCTAGTTGAATAGCTTTACCTTATCCACATAAAAGATGGAATAAAGAAAAATAAATACAGAATCTACAGGAAGGCGCAATTACTAATTATGGCAGTCAATAAAGTGGACAAGATCAAACCCGAATCATAATAAAATCAATCCTGGGGTATACATGGCAAGTGTTGACCATGTGGTGCAAGTGGATGCCAACTATCTAGGCTACTAGGTAGGAATTTAATAAAAAAAATTAAATATTTTTATCCTAAGTATTAAGTTAGTTTATTATATTCCCACAAACTCCTTCAAGTATGAATTCATGATGTTTATGTTTTAAATGATCAGAAGAATATGGTTCATATAGGTGTATATAGGGCCCAACAACAAGGCTATGGTCACCCTTTACAATTATTCATATCCAAAAAAGATGAGGAAAGAGGAAAAACCACATTGGGAATATCCTCCCTTAAGAAAGGAAAAGGCAAAAAAATTGAAATATGTATTAAGTATGTATTTATATTCACTTGAATGATGTGAATGAACTACTTCTGATGGAATACTTTGAGGAATAAATCATGAAAAAAATGATCATGCACTAGAGTGTAGAATCCGCAAGAAAGAAAAGGAGAGACTCCCTGTATCTCATCAAATGATGAAGTAGGGGAATTATCTGAATGATTCGTACTGCTAACAAACTATGATATTAAAACACAATTTTAAATGGAAAATATATCTATGCATACTCCTTCCCAAAGAGTACAAAAATTAAGACAATCAATTCCTTGTATAACTCCAAAATTGTGATGTGGATCACATATCTTTCTTCCAATTTGATGTATAACCTTCCTAGATTTGATATGAGGATGAAATTACTTTTATATATCATAAATATTATCACATGTAACAAAAAACACAAAGGATTCAGTTTCTCCATGAGGATATGGGGCTAGACTAGGAAAAGTACGAGCAACTGGGGAAAACTGACGAGTGTAAAAATATGAATGATGGATGGACTTGATATATGGACCATAAGTGTTTATAATAGATAAAAAAATTTGTAATATAATTCCAATGATGACTAATATCATATATAACCAACCTGTGGAAAATAGACAAGACTTGAAACCATTTGATATAAGTAACACTACATAAGTGAACTTGGAGTTTGTATCGTTTTAGGAGTATTCAAAGGTATGGTATATGTTATGGATAATGGTATGAATGGTGTCATGAAATTCATATAATCCTACAAATATTATTCTAAATCAGATCTATGGAGTGAGAAAGAGCTGCTTAAAGACAAGTCACGATCTAGTGAAAAATCACAATTATTGATAGATGAATCTAGGAGACTGATAGGTGGTTTATAAAAGAAAGAAACTGATATTTATGACTCTAATATATCAGAAGGGGAATATATATCATATATGTAAGGAAACGATTTAACTCTGGCATTGAAGGCATAGTTTATATCACCTTGGAACTGCGCACTATGACAATGTTCTGAAGAATCAACATGCTTCTCTAGCTCATTTGGAACTTCGATGTTGTGCTTCTCAAGAAGCTGAGACATGATTTCCATATTATTATTTTAACATTTATTCTCGTTGTTAAATACCTTGCTTCAATAATAACACTTGGATGCAGTTCCTTTCTTCTTGACTTTCTTCATTGAACCTTCATCAGTAGGCTTCAAACTTTCATCTTCAATATTTGACTTTGGCTTCTTCTCTTTCACAGTTTGATTTTCTTTGGATTTGGCATTATTTCTTCCTTGAGCTATGAGAGCATGATCCTTTCCCTTGGAATATCTAAGAGCACCCATCTGGATCAATTTATCTTGATCCTTTGTCAGTGAATTAAAGAATGTACTCAAAGAAGGCATTTTCCAATTAGAAATAACAAGCCTAGTAGCATGAAAATTAGACATATTAAACATATTCCACAGTACTTTTCAATGAATTATGTTCAACAACCTATTTAGAATAATTCTATTGTATGTCACTATAGGCTCTACTCAAATCCTTATTTCACACTCTCATTTCTTTTGTAACTACTATGACATTTCTCCTGCAACGTCTGCTGAAAAGAAACTTGTGACATGTCCACTTTGAATCCAAAAAAAATTAATGATAAGGAAAAAAAACCCTCCATCCATTTGTACACCACCACATGATGATATACATCAAGAAAACTCTTATTTATAGCTTGTTTATTTTGCTTTTCTAGACTCAATCTAGACTCTTGCGCAATATTATCTATGTCCATCTTTGAACCGTGTTGATTGAAAAATCAACGGGGATATACTTCGAACATCCAAAATAAGGTATGCATCTTGTCCCTTAGTGTTAGTTTAGTTTATATATTTAGCATGCTTTGAAATTGTTTTACTTTTTGTGTCATTCTTTATGTTGTGGTCCACCCCAATCCAAGAGGAGATATTCTCCGAAACAACTTGTAAGCTTTTCCATGGAGATTATAAATAGAATTCCTATATTCTTTATTATTATAATAATCATGCAATTGCAAATACTTATTCATATTTAGAATCCAAATCTTGGAAACTTTATCGAAGTTGTCTCCATCAAAGGTGGGGTGTTTAATATTTATGAGCTCACCTTATAAGGAATTCCCATCTCTCTTTCTCTTCTGATGTCTTATAGGATAATGACCATTCTGGATTTTAGGTCCCTCATTCCCATGATGACTTTCCACTTAATGATATCAAGAATGCACCTTCCTTTTAATTTCATCCTTATCTTTAGAATGCTGGTATCTATCCATAATTTCTTTACTAAGGGATTTTTCTCCTTCCCTTCTTACCATAGAGGATACTCGTTTCACTTAGATTTGCAATTGTATTAGGTTCTGCATCATCTTTCAATTAATTTGATTATGCTATTCCATACACTTAAGGATCTTTCCACTTCTAGCTTGAATTCCCATTAAGGTTTTGTACACTTCCATGGATACCATCTCATTATCATGGACATTGGATTATTTCCTTTGATCACCCATTCTCACTTCTTTAGCAAAGTGAGACATTTATGGGCTTTCTTCCATCCTTGTAGTTCTGCTTTCCCACTACTCCGACAATCGACAATTGCGAAGGCCTGACAAAATAATTGTATTGTAACCAACAATATGAAGTGAACCATGGTTTTTAACTCACATTTAAATTCATATGCATAATGGTATTCACTTTATCCATGTATAAATGTTTCATATAAGACAATTATGGAATTAAATAAGCTCAAGAGTATACACTAAAATAAACAATTTCCAGAGGTTAAGTGTTGAAACCTTAGCTTTGATAGCAAACTGTAACGTACCCCATATGTTACCAAACATACAAGTAAAAAATTATCCTTTTAATAAAGGAACCACATACAAATGCTAAAAACAAAGAACATCCACAATTCTCTACATAGTGGAAGTTTGATTATATAGAAATCAAACAATCTTAAACAAGAATAAATGATGCCAAACCTTCTAATTTTGGCATGATTTTTCCAATTCTGAGATAAAAAACACGAACTTCAGAAATGGAGGGACTTTAAACCCTTCTAGATAGCGAAATAACCATTTTAAACCTTCTTCCTCCCTTTAAATCTTTGGTTTCCGCACATTTCTTTCCACACATGGCTTTCCACTTTCCCCCCTCTGCTTCTGCACTTGTTATAGCTGATTTTACCACACATGGTAAATCTCACTTTTATGGCCTTCCCTATCCCTATGCAGACTCCTTAGAGCCCATGGACCATTTTTGTTCCTTTTATGTTTCCTAGATCATCCCTAAAAACATGCAAAAATTTCCATACGCGACTTTTAAACTCTTTCTTGCATATATACGCGGGTTTGACCCCTAAAACCACGTACATCGGGATGTGTGCAAAAAAGGCCAAATTATTTTGGAGTTTTCCTTGATGTGGATCCGACTCACTTGTCTCCTAGCCTTCCCTATACCTTGAGATCGCTCAGATTCGACCTTTCAATACCCCATTGATGAGATATATAAGGAACCCTTTGGATACATTGAAGGCATATGAGAAATTAAGAGCAAGAGAACTATAGTCCATTGTTTCCGGAACTTGTGCTTGAGTCTGCATCCCCTTTGTCCCTTGGAGCACTGTTGTGTTCTTCCCAAGCTTATCTTTTGCTTGTGAGCTTGCTATCAAGATATGGAGGATTGAAGTGGTGGAGGCCCAAGTGGGGGACTCGGTTTCTCCGATTCGCAGACGTGCCGACAGAGGTTGTATCGATTGTAATCTTTGATTTTATATCAATAGAAATATCTTTTCCTGTCCAATAATGTGTGTTTGAATGAATATTTTATCCATGGATGATTTCAAATGCTTATATGTTATTGATTATATATGCTAGAGTAGAGCTAACATAATTATATATAGTATGCTTGTCTTGTTTATTGAATGTTGAGGAAGCAATTAATCAATTCAAGCTAAAGTTGGAAAGCTCAACGGGGATCTACATCAACTGTCTGGAATAAGGTACGAATCGATATCCTTTAGTGTTAGTTGTTTGGTTTCTCTTGCATATAGGAAAGGATTGATTTCTGGAGTTAAGCTGTCTGTTGTGGTACCCCAAGCCATAGGAATTTCTCTCTGTAACAACACTTCTGCCTCTACACTTTGGAATGCAGAACTTATAATATAACTTCTTAAGTTTTTTGGGATTTGGAAAGTTTGCACTTCCACACCCACACTTCCGAATGTGGAACTCAAAGCTCGGCTTGTCAACTTTCGAAATTTGTCTTTCCGCACTTCCGCCTCCACTCTTCTCCTTTCTCTTGTGCCTTTCCGATTCAGAAATCAAAACTCAGAAAGTCAACTTTTGAAACTTGGATTTTCTATGCTTCCCAGCTTCTAGATTTCAGCTTTCATACTTCTCTTTCCTTCTCAAACCACAGAAGTTGAAACTTCATCCTACTTGCGTTTCCCACACTTCAACATTTCCGCGCCATTGATTTACTTCAGCTTCAATCTCCACTGTCAATTTGTCTCCCAGTGTTGATCTTGGTCTAAATTAGGTAGATCTATCTTCTCTCAGCAGAAATGAACTTCGACCATCAATCTTTTGTCAAGATCGATTCCCCACCATTCGATGTAAGTTTTCTGGCCAATTGGTTAAGCAAGATTTAACTTGGCACATCTTTGCAGAATCAACTTTCAGCTATAGATTTATCCTTCCATGGTTTCCTTCGATCATTCAAGCCATGCACATAATTGAATTTCCATCTCCATCGATCCTTACGGTGATCGATATTTGTAGACCCTGAACTTGCAACAACTCTGCAACTGTATTAATCATTCATGATAATCCAAAATAGATTATTCATTTAACTCTCCCCTTTGATTGATCAGAGAATCATCAATCCACTTTTATTTCCTCCCTCTCAGAAGCCCTAATTCACACACAGGCTTTCAATCATTTACAAAGACTTAAAAAACATTTATTTCCTGAAATAACACATTCAAACAGAGATGAATTTACATTATTTCATCTAACAAAATCCTATTTTGTTTGATGAAATGTTCGAATTTCTCAGTGCAAAATAAAGAAGAATTACAGCTACTGAAACAATGCCATTTT
>LPNX010117171.1:414381-439710 GCA_001517045.1 Pseudotsuga menziesii | reverse complement strand
TATACCATGCAAAATTTATCTGAATAAACAATGCTGAAATAATTCGGAATAAACAATGCTAAAATTTTGTAAACAATTCTGTAAACATGGGACAGAAAGGCTGTAGGGATGCAGGTGGGACAGATGGCTTTGCTAGTGCAGGAAATATGGTAGCAAAGTGACTGGGTTTCGACGCAGCAATGAGTGCAAAAATCAAATCGCGGATCACGGGTATGGGGCGAAATCGCGCGGTCGGACCGCGGGTTTGAAGGCAAAAGTCGCATGCAGATCGTAGGTTTTTGGCTAACAGTGGCGGTCGGACCGCGGGTTTGAAGGCAACAGTCGCGCGCAGATCGCAGGTTTTTGGTTAACAGCGGTGGTTAGACCGCGGGTTTGAAGGCAACAGTCGCGGTCGGGACGCAAGTTTCTAGCTAACAGTGGCAGTCGGGCCGCGGGTTTGAAGGCAACAGTCGCACGCAGGTCGCAGGTTTTTGGCTAACAGTTGTGCTCGGACCGCGGGTTTGATGTAAACAGGTGCGGTCGGGTCGTATGTAAGGGATGAAAAGGCGCGGGCAGACCACTGGTTTGAAGAAAACAGGTACGGTCGGGTCGCGGATTTCTGGACAGAAGGCGCGTTCGGACCGCGGCAAACAGAGAAAAAATGGCGGTTTATGGCGACCGAAAACGAAAGCCGAAAGGACAAAACGGAAAAGAAAATAAAGAAAAATCCCAGCGGAGTCGCCAAAACTGTAGCTAGGGTTTTCGCCCTAGCTTGTACGAATGAGTACCTACTAAGGACAATGGATTCCTTGGTAGCAGTTCAATGATATTTGAATTAAAAGCTATAACTGAAATAAAAACTGAATTTAAACAAGTTAATTAAGCAAAACAGTAGAAAGTAAATAACACGAAAAAAAAAACAGTAAATAGTAAATAATGACCTTTATTGATGTTACCTCCAATGTGGAGGTTGGTGAAGTCCATTGCGCTGGTCCGATGTCGGTGGCTCCGAGCTTCAAGCTGCTTCTTCTCTTTCTCCAATGGTGGAAATGGGCCAAAAGGGGCTCTTACGGTGAAAGTAACTCGATGGTGAGCTAGGGTTTCAAGAGCAATTTCGGCAGAGGCAGGATACTTGTGATTGTGGATATGAAATGAGGGGTCTCCATCACTTATTTATAGTTGGAAACCATGCGGTTTTAGGGTTAGGGTTTGTTGATTAGGGTTTCAGCTTTTTAGGGTTTTTTCCTCTTTTTCCTCATTATTTTATATTTTTTATTCCTTTTAGGAGATTTTTGCTTTTTTGGAGGAATTTTGGATATTTTTAGAGGAAAAGAGGGTTTTGTGGCCTTTTTGGAGGCATTTTAAGCCTTTTGGAGGCTTTTTGCATGGTTTTATGGGTTTTTGATGGAAATATGGTGGGAAAATGGACAAATGAGCCATGTAATGGGGTAGATGAGGTAGTGAACCCTTTTTGGGTGATAACAGGGGGACATGATGAAGGCAATAGCTGCAAAGTTCCTAGACTTAGGGATCAGCTGGAAGCTGAGAACCAGCAGGACAAGTCCATGGAAGTTGAGAGGCTTGGTCGTGAATGTTCAAAGTAGAGGATTGAACGTGGGACAAATTTACAATTTTGAAATTTTGATGTGCAAATGTATATGTCTTGTATATATGTAATGGAACACCGAGGACGGTGTTATTCTAAGGGGGAGGGGAATGTCACATCTCCGGTTTTGACCCCGTTTGCATGATGTAGATAATGTAATTAATCGTGGTGAGGAGCTAAAGGCAAAAGCCCCACCATCGATTTGGTTGTGTATGTTCGGAAATGGGGAAAGTTGCCGATGGTTTATCGTGCTGAATGGCACATTATAATTTGGCATCATGTAAACACGCACATCAATTAAACTAAAACCACAACCAGCTACGGCAGTGCAACATTGAATGAAAAGGGTGTGATTCCAAAGCATAAGGGGTGGGGGATGTCAAACCTTGGTTATGGGGAAAAAACCATATGTTACCACCTTGTGTGTTTGCCACCTTTTCCTTGTTTGATTGCCTTGTCTCACCCAACCTCTTCAATGTCTTGATTTTGTTAGTTGGGGCAGTCATTGCATGAGGAAACGTGGGCATGGGAAAACGTGGGTTTTGGCAGGCTGCTGTCAGTTTGGACGGTACGCATGGCCAGTGGAGAACCTTCGTTTCCCTCACGCCGGTCTTCATTCTCCCCATGGCCGGTTGCTCTCACGGCTGGTCTGTTTTTCCTCACGTAGAGCCATGGTCTGCTTTTCCTCATGCAGAGCCATGGTCTGTTCTTCCTCACACAGGGGTCGGGTATGTTTTCCCTGGTTTTTTGCTGTTGGGTGCAAGCTTCCCTCACGCATAGACCGTTGAGGTCGATTTCCCATGTGAGAGCCGTGCTCACTGTCTTTGTTTTGGGACTGTTGTCTTCCCCATGTTTTTGTTGGATGTGGTGTCCAACTGCGTTTTGGGCCACTGGGTATTTGTGGTGAGCCGTTTTTCTGCTGTGGGCTACGTTTGAGTCTCCCATAGCTATGCTGGGAGTTCTGTTTCTTATCCACTGTGGTCTGTGGATTGTTGCCATCGCTCTCATTGTGAGTTTCGGTTGTTGAAGTACCCTGGTTTGGGTCGCAGCTGAGTTGTTTTGGCCACGATAGGGCCAAGAACAACTCCGTGTTGCCTTGTGGGCTTGAGCTGTGCTCATTGTTTGTTTGGGATTATCCCCGGTTGTTTTGCCTTCTTCACAGGGCTGTGAAGGGATTGTTTGGCTACGTGTAAGCAGTGGTTGGTCTTCGGACTGTGCTGGCTTGGCCGCTTGTTGAAGGCCTGTTAAACCCAGCAGTGTTTGGTTTGGCTGCTTGGTGCCCCTAGGCTATGTATGAGCCTGCAATTGTCCCTTAATGCTTGAGGAATCATGCCCAGCTCAGGGGTGGCAGCTTGCTGAGAGATTGATGAGCAAGCTGGCCTATGGTTGGGTGGAACGTTGCAACGATGTAGCTGGTTGCGGGTGAATTCTTCCTCAAAAGATAAGTGCTGCTGTTATATTTCATCTCTGTAATTATATATTGATGTCAATTGATTAATCATAATGAACATGTAAATTGCTGTAACGTATGTGTGGTGCTTCCACTGAATGCTGATTCATTTTGCATCTCATGTGTATGCTTGTAAGTTTTAATTCCAGCATTGATTTCTTTTGATTATGTTCATGGGGTGGTTTGCTCGGCTTTATTTGGTGTTCGTCGCGTCCTCTTCGCCGGTCTGAGGGACGGGGACGTGACAGACGTAGTTGGAAAATCACTATGTAAATCCTTCTCTATGTTGATTATATCTAGGAATATCCTCTCAAACAGGATTTAAGCACGAGGCCGCGTGGAGGCTTGGACTGAGGAGATAACCCTTCGATTCCTTGTCAAAGCATAGACCAAGGGTTTTGCGCATCTAGGGATTCTGTCTTAGATAGGGTTTCAAGCTTTGCTACCCTGACCATGCATATGAACCAGGCTTGCGACTATCCCCCCAGACTATTAATATAGTTAAGGTAGCCTTTAGTCTCTTTGACATCTAGGGTTCATACATAGGTACACGAGAGGGCTATTTCTGGTTGACCTTGGATGAACTTGGAAGGTAACCCCGGTAGAAGGTGTGGGAGGGCGGTGGGTGCTTCCTCTGCTTGTGCCTAAGAACATCTATAGGGATGCTAAGTAACTGTCTATCAGCTTTCTTTTGGAAAGCGTATCTTATACCTGTTTGTTTGTTTGGATTTAGGAATTTTTTAGTGAGTGCTGCGTGATTTGTCTGTACTTAGTGTGCCTTTAGGTGTGTGCTTTGTAATTTTGGTTTCCTATCAACCTCAGACTTTGTCTCCTAGTTTGAGACTATGTCTAACACCCCTTTGAACACCAACCAAGAGATCCCCATGTTGGGAACTCCTTGTACTATTCCTCTCATGGGGAATGTTGGTGTTCCCTTGATGGCCACCTTGAATCTACCTGGATTCACCCTAGGTATACCGGTGTGGTTATTTTCCACTCCAAATATCCTGAATGCTCCTGGTGCTTCTCAAGTAAGCTCCATATATCAAGAGCATCAAAACACTGCTTCCCCTTCACCTGTAGTTGATTCTCCTCCTCCTTCTACCTCATGTGGTGAAAGTACTGATACTAGTAACTGGCAGTCTAAAATGAGTAAAAGAAGGAGGAATAGGAAGAAGGCACATAAGCAAGGAAGCACTCATCAACCTCTGCAATTCAAGTTGAACCTCACTACCCTGCCTCTGTAGTTCATGCTAGGGGCACCTATCCAACCTCTGTAGGCCATGTTGGATCTAAGCACTCCACCTCTGCAAGTCAAGTTGATCTTCACCATCCAGCATCTGTTGATCATGATGGTGGGATCCATCCAACCTCTATAGGTCATGTTGGATCTCAACATCGAACCTCTGCAAGTCAAGTTGGATCCATCCACCCAGCCACTGTAGTTCATGTTGGGGGAACACACTCAACTGCTACAAAGCATGTTGATCCTAACCATTCAGCCTCTATTGTTCATGCTAGTGGTGATCATCCAACCTCAGCAAATGTTGGACCCAGTCTCTTAGCCTCTATAAGTCATGCTAGGGGTAGTCTCTCAGCCTATGTGGTTCATGCTGAAGACAATCTGTTATCCACCGCGAGTCATGTTGACACTGTTGAAAAGAATAATCATTCAAAACACAAGCCCAAGTTTCCTTGTAAGCTTTGTGAGGGAGACCACCTTACTTATAAATTCCCTTCTATCATGGAGGTGTGAAGAGTTTGGTTTCATGGTCATCCTATTTTTGAACATCTTGAATTCTCTCAACAACCAGCCTCTCTTAGTCAGGTTGGTTCCAGTCACCTAGTCACTGTAGTTCATGCCGGGGGAAAACTCTCACCCTCTATAGATCATGTTGAGAGAAAAAAGTCATCCACTGCTAGTCATGTTGACATCGTTGAGAAAACTGGTCGTTCGAAGTGAAAACTTAAGTTCCCTTGTAAGCTATGCGAGGGAGATCATCTTACTCACCAGTGCCGTGCTATCGCAGAGGTGCAAAGAGTGTGGTCCAAGACTCAAGAATTTCCTTCTCCTGAACAACCTATAGTTTCTCAACAACCTACTCAACCTTTGGTTGATCAAGTGGTCAAACAAATATCAAATTTGGTCGATCCCACTCTTCTTTCGGAGAGTGATCCTGATGTGATTGAACCAATGTCATCTTTGGTCAATCCCACTCTCCCTTCAAAAAGTGACTTTCATGAAGTGGTTGAATCGAATTCAGTATCGATCAATCCCACTCTTCCTTTAGAGAGTGAAGTGTCTGCTAGTCACATTTTCTTCACTACCAGTTCAAAACTTACTGAACAAGGGGGCAGTGAACTCACTTCGGATAAACCCCCACCAAGCTCCCCGATTGCTTCCTTTGATTGGGATAGCCTAGTTGAGCCATGCCTTCCTTCTGATGCACCTTTCTAGATAAAGGTCAAAGATGAATCATATACGATTGCTCATTGTATTGTTGATGAAGGAGCCTCATTTAGTATTTTGTCTGCTCGTGCTTGGCGAGGCATGGGACCTCCCAGCGTTGTGTCGATTGCTAGTCAGTTAATTGGCGTTTGATAGAAGAACTAGTATAGCCTTGGCAATTCTTACTCAAACACTTGTTACTTTGGGCGGGAAGACCGTCTTAGTTGAATTCATGGTGATAAAATACCCCTTGGACTTCAATATGCTCCTTGGACATGATTATGTCTATGCCATGCAAGCTGTGGTGTCAACATTCTTTCATGTGATGTACTTTAATCATGGCAAAGAAATTGTCACTATCGATCAGTTGGATTTTCTTGATCCGGCTCCTGACTCGACTAGAGACCAGGTCTTTCCTTTATTGATTCCTAGTGTTTCTATAGACACTACCCCGCCATAGGTGAACTATGTGGCCTCATGTCCTTTGCGTTCAATTGCTACTAAGAAGCAACCTCTGTTTTCATGCTTACCTTCTCAGGACTTGGTCCCAGCATTTGATCGGGTGAGTCATTCTATACAGACTATGGAGCATGCTCTCCACTCTATCAATCCATTTGAAAGTTTAGACATGTGCCCTATCTCGGATGATCTCCTTCCTTTGGATGAAGTCTTCCTAGAGTCTTTGATACAGTCTAACCTTCTTTTGGATGTTGGTTTAGTTGTGACTATGTCTAACCCTGATTTTCCCATGGATCAGTCTTCTTTCGTTGGTCTTGTTGAGTTTTTTGACTCTCCCTTCGAATAGCAAGTCAGTGATTTTCATGAGTTTGATTTTTCTTATGAATTTTTCAACTACTGTGATACTGAGTTTGTTCCTGTAGACTCTATCTCCCTTGATGATTTTTTCTCTCCTTTTGAGGTTGATATTACTGATTATAAACCCTTGAGCCTTGGTACTATAGAATCTTATTTAGTTGATTCTACCTTGACTTTACCTTTTATAGAATATATCAAAGGCACATGTGTTTCTGCCAAAGTGACCTGCATCAGATCTTTTCTTCTGAATATGATCCTGATGTTGTTGTTTCTTGGAGATAGGATTTGTAGTTGGATTCACAATTGTTTACTGGCCTCACCTTGTTTTTCAAGTTGTAATTGCATTTGCATGTATCCTGCTCACGCTTATGAGCCTGATGTCGGCTTCCACACTCTTAGCTCATTGTATAAGCCCTCATCTTTGTTCTCATCGTGGCTCAGCCTTGTATCATTTTTCCTTTGCAACTTGACACCTTTTACCTTGAGGAGACATTCCCTGAGTGTCCTTATCCTGCTCATGTTCCTTGCATTATGCATAGGTTTGTTCCTCGTGCTTGGAACTAGTTTCACTTGCCTATGACACTCGTCTCCTCACATTTAGAGCATTCTTTATGCTCTCCTTTGAGCTCATTAAAAATAGTAAGGATGCCACGAGTTGAATTTTCCAAACTCGTTAAAACTTCATGGGAAATATTTTGAGTTTCTTTAGGCCCAAGTTTGACTCCTCAAAATAGACTTGACTGCCGAGTAAACTTGTCCATTTAGGATTGTTAAGAATATGTGAATGGGCATCCACATTGGTGGTAGATTATCTTTTTCTCGGACCATATGGAATAGTACGAGAAATGAACACTCTCTTTTCTTTGGAATGGAGAAGAGTATTCTCAGGCATAGGTTTATCACTTTTCCGGACCTGAGGGACTAAATTTACGGAAAATGAACCCTTGGTATGAGCTTATTTTTCTCTTTTTCGTGCTCTGGACCAAAACGTGAAAAAGATTCCAAGTGTACTTTATGTCTTTGTCATGCTCCTTAAACCCTAAAGAACAAAGCATCAAGTTTATTGTTGTAAGCCCCATTTCTCGTAATCAAATGGACCTTTTCGAGTGATATTGCCTTCCTTCACATTCGTAAAACTCAGGCTATATGGTGCTTTTGAAGGAGCGTTGGGTAGGTGGTAATTTAACCTTTTTCAAACCTTTTTGACTAAGTACGAAAAATGTGTGCCTTTTCTTCTTTGGAAGTTAAGAGAGTTCTTCTTTGGTATGTTTTATACTTTTTTGGCCTCAGGAGACTAAATTGTATGAAAAAGAACCCCCCTGGAGTCTGCTTTGGAGTTTTCAAACTCTCTAAACTATGAAAACACCGTCAAGCATGTACTAGTTCAGGCTCGTAAAATCCACGAATCAGTGCTTTATCAAGCATTCTTCTATCTTTTCTTTGAGCTTGCAAAAAATGAAGATGGTCCCAAGTTTTCTTTCTTGGACTCATTAAACCTTTACAAGAAAGAGGGGAAGGGAATTTCATTCACATGTTTTTTACATCATGGCAGCAAGTCTTGTTTCCTTGAACAAAGCACTAGTTTTGAGTCTATCAACAGTTGGGTCCTAGTATTTTGACCTTATCCTGATTCAGAGTTTCTTACTGCTTCGGTTGGTTTCTTTTCCAATTATATGAGGAATCTGTTAATGTCTCATACATTGTAGATTTGTGTCCTTGGTATTTTTCATGTCAAAATATGCCTAAGTCACTTTTGTGTCATACTCACTGTTCAAGGATTAAACCTTTGTCAGCCATTCTGTAGTTTCCTTGACCTTTTGTGTCGGCCATTCCCTGGTATCATTTCATTATGTCATGTCTTCGGCAGTCCTTGTCATGAAATTCAGTACCAATTCTAGATCCAATTAGTCTTTGACTTACCTCGTGTTGGATGATGAAGGATGCCTTAATGCCTTCCTTCCAATGGATCTCTTCCTATCGACTGCAACACATCTTGCTCTAGGGATGATATTTAGATTTTTATGACAGTACCTTGGGGATTGTTGCTGTTAGTGGCAAATTCCCTCGCTATTGGGTAGTGGGAATACCTTAATGTATCCTACTCAATGGATTCTTCAAGTGTTCGACTTCAAGTCCTTGTAATCACACTTGTTAGAATGTACTAGGTACCTTGGGGACCATTTTCATTAATGGTGGTTTCCCTCATGTTTGTTAACGGTTCTCATTATTGACTGGTAATCAAACGGTTTCCTCCATGTTCAACTTCAACTCTTTTATTCGCATGGTTAGGATTTGTACCTTTTGGGCGGTTTGGATTGAAGACCTTGAGCTGACAATAGCATTGTGATTTTTGCTATTGCCTAAGCTGCACAAGACCTTGTTACACTTTATATGACATTTTGCTGAGACATAGATCCACCTTGTATTTTTGTGGCTATGATCGATTGTTGAGTATGGATCCACCTTGTTCATTTGTGTCCATGAATTTTTTAGATTTGATATGGTGCCTTTTTGCATATTGAGCGACCATGATAGTTTCATCAGTTATACATATGTTGGATCTACCTGTGTCTTTATGGCGATGCTTTGTATATGGACTTGTATGTCCCAGAGATCTATTTTTTTCTGACATTTATCTCTCTTACAAGTACCTTTGTTCGAGCCTTTTGATCTTGGATTCTCTGCTCTCTCCATACTCAGCTGTTTCCTTTATAATGTATTTTGGATATCGTCTTCCCCTATGATCTCATACATTAGGGGGCATTTGTTATAGCTTAAAACGACACATCTTCGCCTGTGACCACTTTCCCATTATTTCGTCGCATGTCAACACTTCCATGACAACACTTCATGAAATTCACTGAAAAAACACTTAATGTGGAGGACCCATATCTTGAGTTTTGTAACTCCGTTTGACCTCATCTTTGCACTGTTGGAAATATATTTCTGTTAGCTAAAACTTTCTAGAAAACACCAAAGTCTGAAAATGCCCAAAAATACCATAAAAATGAGTTTTTTGTGTGTACGCGACTTTCCTTAAGGCAAACCCGCGTACGTACGCTACTTGCTCTATATAATACCCGCATACGTACACGAGTTGATATATATAATAGTCACATACACTTTATATATGTGACTTTATATATTGGCAACCAATGTATGCCTCCTTGTGTACGCGATTGTTGTTTCTGCAACCCGCGTACACCTCCTGAAAATGTCAAAAAACATGTCTTTTGAATTTTGAGTAGTTTGGGTAGTTATGCAACTGACTCCTTCAGTTGTAACTACTTTGTCTTCACCCCTAACTCTTCCTTAAGAATATAAATAGAGGTAGGGAGGTCCATGAGAGGAGACTTGAATATTTGCCTCATTATGCTGGAGGAATTGGGACTCTCTTTGCCCACACCTTTTCCCTAGAAGTTTTCTCCTTGTGTTGCAGAGCTTGGAGGCTCAGTTCCTTGGAGAAGAGAAGCAATAGAACTGGATCAAGATTTCGTGAGGGGCCGAACTTGAAGAGAAGGTATACTTGTACTTGATTTAAAGATTAATAAAGATGTGATGTCCTTCTTCTTCCCAAATTATTGTTCAATGTGTGATTGAATCTCTGTTTATGATCATATTATGATGTTAATCAGATTATTATTTTAGGTTTATTTGATTAACATTGCTTTATATGTGGTCATAGTGGTTTGAGGAAGGTATAATTCATTTTGTAGGTCTCTTGGAGAAAGAGGAGCATGAGGAGCAAGAAGAGGATTGAAGAGAAAGCTTGGACCGGCCTTCAGTTAATTAGGTGTGGACCATTCTAATCTCTGATATTGTTTTTATTTACTTGTAGAACTATATGCATCCACCTTTCAACCCCAGTATGTTGATGGGCTCTTAAACCCTAGCCATAGGATACTTTTCTTTACAACAATATAGATGTGAATGGTACCTTTTTTTTTTCATGGGAACAAGATTAGAAACCCAAGTGGTATAGGTGATGGGGTATATGAAACCTTCTTTGTGCTGTTTTTCAATCTCTGCTTTGACGGCAGGAGCCTTAGAGGGGTGGATGGGTCTTTGCTTTTGGTGCATGGGTGCAAAATCAGTCCAAGTGTCTATATGATTTTCAACGATGGATGGATCAAGTCCAGGCATCTCGGTATAGGACCAAGTGAAAACATCACAGAACTTCTGAAAAAGTGCTTTGTAGGAAGCCATTTTTTCAGGGGAGAAAGAGGCTCCAAGTGTAATGTCTTTAACTACCTCATGGTTGGTTGATATGTTGACCTTAATTGTTGGTGAAATATTATCCATTTTACCTTCTTCAAAGGCATAGTGTCCTAGAATGGTGTTCTTGAACCAATTGACTTTTGCATGGATGAAGTATTTGGCTTCAACTAAATACTGATCCGTCGATGAGAGAGGTTCATTGGGAATAAAGAATGAACGATGGTGCATGTCATCCCAAGGGTAATCAGGAGTTGAAAGAGCTTCAAGAATCTCCTCATCATTGTTGAAACAACATGTATATAGATTAGAGGGATCCTCTACAGCTGGGGAGACGGAAGGACTAGCGAAATTGGATATCATGTAAATGGTGTTGGTTGTGTCCCCTGAATAAATCAAAGGGTGGATCTCCTCAAGGAAAATGATGTTAGATTCATGAGATTGTTTTCAAAGGTCATGAAGGGATGAATGACACCCAATCAAGTTTGGGAAATGGTGAGAGTAATGACCATACAAGCCAAAAATCGCACAAGGATGGTTGGTTCGCAATGAATTGTTCTTGACCGTTAGCAGATATGGGATGGTGACTATTGGAGTTCCATCATATGTATACATAGCATCCATGTGGGTGTGAAGGATATGAAAATCTGGAGAATTTTGTGTTGCATGGACTCAGATATCGCATAATGTGCAAGGGGGTTTTGGACGAGATTCAGTTTTTTCTTTGGCGGCATTTCCCCCAATATTCTTTGGAGGAGGAGGGGAAGGCTTAGAGACGAGAGAATTCTTGGATGGGCCAAGAAGTGGGTGTGACACCATATCAATGGGTTGGATGGGAGTCAACACAACCTAGGGAGTTGGAGGTGAGGTGGGTGGATCGAGGCACCACACAAGAATTTTGAGTGTAAAATTTGGTAGGTTTAGAGTATCCATGGCAGGATTGCTCATGATGCCATATGGTGGAAACATGAAGGGAATCATGTGGATTGGGAATGAACCCAAATAGTTTCCTGGTGATTGATGTTGAGGTTGCAATTGAGGTTGCGATGTGGTTGGAATGGTACTGGATGTGATAGTGCACAAATTTGAAATTTCACTCGGCATAGATGGAGGTGGTAAGGACAAAAAGGTGTCCGTCATAGGAGTGTTTGCGAATAAGCCGGGGAAAACAATAGAAAAGGATGAAATGGATACGTTGTTGATGCTGGAGCTGATAGTTGGAATGACATGTTCTGGTGTGGCCGTCCCCTTAGGATCGTAGTAAGTCAGTCGATCGATAGTCATGATATTCCTATCATGAGGGAACATCAGGAGTCGAAAGACAATAGAGGCCACAAATCGCATGTCATACATATAGCTACGTCCTGTAAGGAGATTATAGTCAAGTTGGGCATTGAAAACCTCAATGTCAATCAAACTTGTTTTACAAGTTAGATCAACAGGAACGTTCGTTAGAATCCCCTATGGCTGAGTGGAGTGACCATCGTAGGCATGAAGAGCGGTGGTATAAGGTTGAAGGCTTGGGGACCTGATTTTCTGCCAAACTGTAGTTGACATGATGCAAGTGGATTCCCATTCATCAATGATGCATTAATGTATGACCAAATTCCAACTTGATATTGGAACCTGGAAGGTAACAATAGACGACATCCTAGGTTCTCCTTGATCCAAGTTGAAGGCAATCAACTTGTAATCAGAGGGATCCACAACACCTAGTGCAGACAAAAATATTTTACACTGTGATGGATAGGTTTTAAGTACTTCCATAGCAGGCATGGTTGTAGGATATTGGGCCAAGTCCTCAGCTACACTATAGTTGAGGGTATCTTAGGCAGTAGCATTGTTTCCGACACCATGTATAGAAAACCGTGGGACTTTGGCCACCCCATTTGTGAGGGATCTTGGTAAGTGCAGGGACATATTGAGAGTGGCAGAGGTAGATGTCGTTGATGGGTCAGTGGTTTCTGTGCTGGAGCCATATTGGTTGCGTTGATTCTGGAGGTTGACTTTGGATGAAAAAGTCATGAGGTGATGGACACCAGCCTCATCTGGTGGGGCCGCAATAGGAGCTACGAGAGTAGTTGGGGACAAGGGTTGGGTTGCAACCATTACTTGGTGTGATATGGGGTTTTGGAGCACCATAGGCGGAGGACCTAGTTGTGTTGGGTTTGGATGAGCTAGAGCAACCGCATTGGGATCACATGACTGTAATTATGGAGAAGCTATTGGACCTGATCCAAGTGAGGACAAAGATGGGTGTAATGACCATAGGTGTTGCAGATAACACACAGATGGATGGTCTGTAACTATGGGTTCTTCCCAGGACAATTAGGACACTGGGGATGTTGGGTAAAAAAATTAAACAATTTATAATAGAATTCCAACAATTTAATTGTCAACCCAAAGAGAGCATAAACTTGTGAGGCACAAACAAAATATATGTAGGGGTAGAGTGTCGCTGAACTTAATCCATAATTGAAGTTGAATCTAAGTTATGAAAACATGAAATTAGATGGAAATAAATATACTTACATAAAACATAAAATTGCATAAATTAACTTTATAAAGAAAGATTGAAACTGCATGAAATAAACAGGTATAAAGCAATTGACAATAGCTTGTGAGCTCACATAAGATCAATACTGAAAATACATAAGAAATAAATATCTAGAATTCTATACTAACAACACATAAACAAGACATCAAAATATGAAGAGATCAAACTATCTATTCTAAAGCATAAAATCTATTACAACCGGATCAAATCCATGACTATCTAAAAAGTTGAACCAGTTCTCTACAACCAAACCACTAGAGAGGCCTCTAACCAAAATGAGGAGAAGGCCCTCCTATTTATACATGTATTCAAGATAAGTGATCATAATTACACATCCACTATTCTCTCAACTTATCCCTCAAAATGCTCAACAAATAGACAACTCATCCCCTCAAATCCTCAACAAATATACAAATCATCCCTTCAAATTCTCAACAAATATTGGATGAGATATTCTCTCCACACTTCCATGATCTTCTCCTTGAAGTTAGCCCACATATAGAAGATGAAATTCGAATATGAGGCTAGGTGGTCACTTTTGAGCTTGCTAAAGTCCTCAAATACACCTGTAAACATCACCAAACTCACCCAACTTTAAAGTATAATGAAAATATGTTATTTTTCTCAAGAATTAACCACAAATTCACTCAAAATACTCAAAAATAAATGATTTGGAAAATAGTAATTATAAACCCAATTTATTATGAAAGTAGTGAATATTAATGATTTTATGGAAGGAAAAATAGGAATAAGGTGACCAATGGTATAGGAGAAATGAATAAAATGTGGTATTTTTGAGGATCAACATTCCCCCTGACTTGACTGTTTGCATGTCCTCATGCAACTATGCATTGATTTTCTTTTAAGTTTTGGCTTTGTAGCGGGGCTTTACATGATGATATATATGTAACAATAGATAATTTCATGATTTTGAAATGCATGAGTAGCAGCGATTTTTTTTATTATTATATATTTTTGTGGCTGGTTATTATGTGACAACCATAACAAATGTTGGTTCTTGTTTTAACAACATTCGCTCGTTTTATTTGTATTTTTGTTGCAATACATAAGATTTTAAAAGTACACATGCATTAGAAATGATAAACCATCAATGTATAGTAGAAATTCTTTTCTTCATATTATGAATCATGTCAGCATAGTTTGGGAAAGACATGTTGATTAAGGGTAAATGAGATGATGAATATGTAAAATGGTAATGAATAGCCCCCCCCAACTTAAGATAGATTAGGTTTATGAAAAGAAGAAAGGGAATGTAATGAGGGAATTTTCCAAATTCATTCATTTTCTAGCATTTAAAGAATTACATGGTTAAATATTAGAAAACAACATACCTCCACTTACCCAAAAAGTTGATGAATTTATACAATAGGAATGTGTCTACTGTTGCTGAATCATAGAATGTGAAGTGGACGAAATGAACTACTGTTTGGTTGGATGAAGTAAAAAATGAGAGCTGAAAGTAGAACCGTGGTAGTCTCACATGGATGAAAGTATGCTGCTGTAAAACTGCTAATGATGTCATGAAAACTATATAGTCTTCACCTGCTACAAAACTCGATGGTACAATTCTTACCATGTGAATAAATGTGTCGATGTTGAACATGGAAAAAATTCATTGGATTACCGACCATTAATGAACGTCGTTAACCAATGCGAGGCAATATCACCATTGATGACAATGAGTGCCAAGATACCTAAGTACATCGTGCAAAGTGCGAATAAATGAGTTGATGTCGAGCCACTTGCAAGATCTAATGATCAAGGAACATTGATGTATTCCCATGATTGTCAGCGAGAGAACTTTCCATTAAGGCATGAAAGCCTCGAGGTACTAAAAATGAACTCTAGTCTATATCCCAGATAAGGTGTTAAGGTTGATGGGGCAAGACTTGTTGAAAGGTAGGCCTTAAGGAATCCCACATCAGTCAACACAAGTTGTACATAATGAGTGGTAGGACTATAGATGAAATATCTCACTGTCAAACAGTTTTTATGGCAGGGATAAGAAAGCAATGTAGTCATGGAAAGGAAGCTTAATGGTTTTATTCAGAAGAAAAAATATGAACTGAAAATAAGGAAAAATGTGTGCGACTCACGAAGGTAGACATGCGGTAAGTTATGATGTATAAGGTAGTGAAAAAGTAGACTCTGACATGGATAATGGATAAGCTTGGAAGGAAAAATGGTAAGTAATCATGACATGGAGTAACTGATTTCTGAAAGGCTTCTTTGTGGAAGCAAATGTCATGATACACATAGTGGAAACTCAACTTCTTCAAGCATTCGATGGAACATTTTTTTGCGAATTTTTTGCAATTCTGGAAATTATTTATGCATGCCATTTGTTCGTCTTTAAATATGCAAAATGTTAGCATTTTCCTGCAGCAAGCTTGTGAGAGCATTGAAAATATTGAAAAATATGTGCTTAAAAAACCAAGTCAAAGAAAATAAATGAAATGCTTTTATACCTCAAAGTGGTGACCCTTCTTGTCGAAACCTATTTCTGAGTAACTTGCGAAAATAAGTTAGTGCAATAATCATAAAATTTAAAAAGATTCTAAATTTATTTATAATTTTGATTTTATGATTTTATTTGTTACCTAATACTTTTTATTTATCAGTTTTTAATTTAATTTAATTTTTATTTTTGTGTTTTTGTTTTTGTTTTTCAAATTTTTAATTATTTTGCAATTAGAACAAAAAGTAATTGGAAGAAAAACTGGAGTTTTTTAGAGCCTCCTTATACAAAGATTAGTGTGTCTTTATGTAACATTTGAGCAACAGAGAGAGAGGGGGTTGACCCTTTCAGTGGTCGACCCGTCTAAAAGAAGACCATTTAGAGTGTGTAAACAAGTGACAGGTTTGGTAGTTTAAATGACCATGATGTTGGAGGTTTGAATAATCCTTCATGTTTTAAACATATTATGGTTAGATAAATGAGAACCTAAATTACAAAGAATGAAAGAAAATCAGCTTGATATTGCATAATCATTCACAAGCATGGTTTATATGAATATCATAACAAAATTGAAACAAACACCTACCTCCCCCAAACCAAAGATGTTCCAGGTCTCACTATGCGAAAATAAAAAATAAGAAGAAGGCTTAGCTACGACAACAACTGCCTTTGATTTCAAAGAAGATGAAACAAACGGTGATTTAGAATTTTTGTATCGGGCTTCTAGATTGTCAAAATTTCTTTCAATTAGTGGACGATTATCAATTTAATGAGATCAAGATGGTATTCATTCATTAATATAGGTGGCAGTGGGCATAAGGAAAATTCAATGCTAGTTGTTTAATCTTCCAGCTGTTGCTTTTTTTATATTTTGACAGTCAACAAGCAAAAACTAACTTCTTTAAAATATGCATATCACCATATATACTTACAACATATATTTACTATCATAGTGAAAACCTGAATGGATGTGCTCTTTATTACTAATCGAGAGCACTCTATATTTCGTTGAGAGCACAAAAGTACCATCACTCATCTTTATTTCGCTTTCCTTTTATTTTCTATTTGCACTTAAATCAAAAATTGAAAATGCAAAGACAAGAATCATATTTTCTTTAATCCCAATAAAGCTACAAATGAAACCAATAGACAAATGTACTTCAATGCACAAGTACTTGATGACAATAATTGGTAAAGCAAAATGAATAATGATACTAAGGAACATTGGAATTTTTCCTCTCATCATAGGTAGGTATTACTTTGCATGTGTTTTTTTTTTTATAATTAAAATAAAAAGAAAAAGAAATTCTGAACTAATATATTAGTACAAAACGACAATAAACCATATATTAAAAACTTTATGTGACTTTATTATTTATTTATATATTTTCCAATTTTTGTGTTATTTTATTATTATAACACCTTTGTTATTATACCCGCCTTAGCAGGTATATTGTAATCAATTGCAAGTCAAACTCTTTTGACTTTTGTATTAGTTGCTCTCTTTTGATGTAGGTATAAAAAATTAAAATATGTTTTGTAAAGTATAACTTAGGGATTTGTAAAATATTTTTTTTAATTTTGTTAAAAAAACTATTTTGTAAACAGCTGATTGGTGGATAGAAGATGATGAAAACTTTGGAATTTGGTATCTGGATTTGAGTTGACATGCGGCAACATGACATCATAATAATAAAATTAAAAAAATAAAAATTATATCCCATTGCCATTTGTTATAGCAAGTGGTACCATCGGAGCCAGCTGTTCTCTGAAATTTTTGAACATCGTTCATACCTGTACGTAATTTTTGAATAACTATTTGTTGAAGTGTACTGTTCTTCGAAGGATTCAAAGGCAACGCTTCTGTTTGATTGTTTGTACTCGTTGACGATACTGTAATTGGTTTTGGAGGATCAGCATGGCTGTTGAAACCGACAGAATGCAATTGCTGAGAGCTTTTTTCATTACCAGCGAAGCTGATGATATCTTCGGCTTGAGCATTACAACAAAGATATAAATAGATGAGAATTTTAGAAAAACACATCAGTAATATTTTTCCTGCAAACAATAATTGGAGTTTTCGAATTATACCTGTTTTTCAACAACATCGTACACGTTCACCGTCCCATTATAAAATATGGTCATGAGTTGGGTATTGGAAGGTTTGTCAAAGGAAGTTGTGTAAGCAGATCTGTTCAGATCAAGAACAGCAAAGCAAACATAAGGTCGACCTGATCTACATGAGCTTGAAGTGAAACAGCAGAGCGAAGAGTGAATTTTAAATATACCTGCCCATAGAGGAATTGCAAAATATTGCATTATTCTGTTCACCTGTAGGATTCGAACCGCAGCCTTTGCTGATCTGAGGAAACAGTTCCTTCACCATTCTTGACGCGGCCTCAAATTTAGAGTCTAGAGAATCCCTTGAAGCTTTACAATATTCCTCGCATAACCCTCTCGATGAGAATGCCTGATGTACCATCTGCGGCTTTATCCAATGAATGGCTGCATCCATTACAAAAGAAAACCTACAACATTAATACAAAATCTACAACCTAATTTCTGCCATTAAACTGATAAAATCACAGAACGGTTGAAGCCATATTCAGCGTGTTGGAGGTATATATATATAATCAATTTATAGATAAAATTATTCCGTACATTTTTCATGGATGCCTGGAGTGCAATACTTAATTTTCGAAGCTTTGTTCTTGGTCTTGTTGATTCCTAAGAAGTCCATGGTAACAAGCTCCTTACCTTGCGACATCCTGAGGAATCCAATAAGTATAATAACACCCGTTGAGAAAACAACTGACCTGTAACCTGCGTAATTACTTGATCAATAGATATTATATATAGAGAGAGAGAGACACAGAACATTAGTTTCTTGAACTCGATTAAATGATCCGAATTCAGTCTGTTGCTTGTAACTAATTAATGGGAATTGGTTGACTGAGCGTGATCAGATTTTGATTGTGTTTGGGTCAAGAACGCACTACTGGGTTGCAATAGCGAATCTGGTCGCAGATGAGGGCGTAATCTGACCACGTTGATAGTAAATGGGATGTAGAATTTTCGGTCAGGATTTAGGTATTTTAAAGATTGGTCAAGTAAAATTTGATCCAACAAACAGAACTGTAAATTTGATGAGAAACAATTAGGAAAAAGTTGAAGTTTTTCACCAAGAAATCATAAAAAAAAGATGAGAAAAACCAAACAAGTTTCGGTTTGGATTGAAGTACGTTCAAATTGCAATGCGTCTCATCAGCGTGATGAGAGTGTGAATGGTGGTAGATGAGTCCGTTTACATCTGAACTTCTACTTTATTCCACCACGTGATTCACAGCTCTCTGGTCAGATGCATAAAAGTCACAATGTGCTCGTTTTTATACTTTTGACTATTCTTTGCTTTTCTCTTATGCAACCAGTCCATCAAAAATTTCATTGGTTCCTCAAAAGACATGGATTCAAAAGAAAATTATGGATTTATGCACGTAACCTAGAAAGGACAACAGACAGCCATGTGCAAATATGCATGCGAAATAAAAATGGAGCGAAATTCTCTCCATTTTGGAGTTTTTCTGTCACTTTTCCAAGATAGGATGCAAGGTAATCCAAATTTAATAAAAACCAAGGCTTATCATCCTCTTCAAACTGTATATTATGACTTAATTTTATTCGATGTTCCCACATGAAATAACCATCTTATCTAACTATTATATATTTGATGAATTATTGCTCACAGCAACCATAATCGTATCTGACAAGCTTTATATACAATGAAATAATTAATAAATCTCTAATAGATTTATATATATATATATATATATATTCATGACTATCCAGTAGTATGTTAATTGGTGGTTAAATATTTCAAGTATCTATGTTGCTTTAGCATTTGTTTTTTGTTTTTTTAGCAAATTGAAAAAAAAACATATTTTTGTTATTCATAATATGAATAAAAAATATATAACTAATTTAATCACTCAAGACTATTGATTGTTCACATAAAACTGTCATAAAACTTTAGAACTTGAGTGAAAAAACACTTGATTGTTCACATCAAAATTGTCATAAAATTTAACTGAAGAAATAATATTATAGCACTTTAATTGAACAATTATCATATGATATACTTCAAAATAACAAAAAAAAGGCTCTTCATGTCTCACATCTACTCTAAATCGATCTTAGGATAGAGATCCAATAGAGCAAAATGAAAAGATTAGTTATATAGTGAAGAAGTTTGAAGATCCTTTGTCTTCATGAGAATTTTCTACGTACTCCTCCAATAAAAGTATAAAAGTAAACTCTCCTCTTCCTTCTATGCATCTTTTGATAGAAGATCAACATCTTGATTTATTTCATAGTAAATATGCTTAATGGCAATGAAATCAAAAGAGGATAGTGTCTCCTTTGTTCTCTAACATCAGTTAAGTGGATTGTTCACCTAAAGTTTGAATTGATCAATAGCTCATTTTACAATCACCATAGAATCTCCATAGACATTTAATGTATCAATCCCAAATACTGCGATGATAATTTTTCCATGAAAATCTGGGCTCCTATTCATCGCTATAGCTACACAAAAGTGTTGTTATAGCGACGATTTGTCATGGGAAAAATGTTTGCATGTACTAGTGTGGTTGAAAGCTCAACACAGATCTACTACGAACATTCAGAATAAGGTACGCTTCCCATCCCTTAGTGTTAGACTTGTTTATCTCTTTAGCATATTTGAAGTGGATTGATTTCTAGTGTCGTACTTTCTGTGGTGGTCCACCCCAAGCCATAGGAAGTTTTCTCTGTGACAGAATTGGCGACTCTGCTAGAGATTTCCTTTTAGTGGGGTTTGGGTACATGATTTTCTTGATTTGTTCTATGTTTCTCCCCATTTCTGTGTCACATTTTGTAGTATGTTCATCCATTGACATCCGTAGCGAATTCCACAATCTAATTTGAGGAAATTTGATGGTGCACCATTTATTAGAATTTCTTGATGCAGTGCATTATCTAGTTCACCATTGAAACCTAAACCCCTAGATGGATAAGTAATAGTCGAACATACATGCTGTTACACTTGTCATAGGCCTTTTCTAGGTCAATTTTCATCACAACACAAGGGTATTTTCTTTGTCTTATCGAATGGAAAGCTTCTTGGGCTATACTAGTGGCCTCATGAATGAATCAACCTTCCAAGAACCCAATCTATTCAAGGGAAATACATTGTTGAATTACCTTTAATCTTAACCAAAATAATTTATAAACATTTTTTCATAAAGAGATTGAACGAAAATCTCCAAAAGAATTGATTTTATCAAATTTTGGAAATAGAACTAGAAAGGTTGAGTTCAAAGAACATGGGATTTTTCTTGTAGATTGGATTTCCTTTACGACTCATTACTCTATATAGTAATGTGTTGTTTAATACAAATAAACAAAGCATTACTATATATAGTAATGCTTTGTTTATTTCCTTTATAGTAATGCTTTATTCTTGGAAAATCCATTATTCAAAATATTTAACTAAAAAATATATTTTTTCAATTTAAAATAATTAAATTTATTTTAAATTTAAATTATAAATTTATAATAAAATATAAATAAACTATTCTCACAACAATGAGATTAATTTATAGTCTTATAAGCTATTATTTCTCATTTCCTATTTATGCTAGTCTATAAAAAACACTTGCATATTTGTATAACATTATAAATTTATAATCAAATATAAATAAACTATTCTCACAACAATGATATTAATTTATAGTCTTATAAGCTATTATTTCTCATTTCCTATTTATGTTAGTCTATAAAGAAACTTGCATATTTTTATAACATATAAGTCAAGAATATTACTAGAAGTATGTAAAGAAGCTTGAATATACTTGTTTTATGCTACATTGCAATAACCTATATCGTATTTAAATGGACATTTTTTAATTCATTTTTGTTTTAATTTCTTTCAAATTGTAATTATATTTGTTTTATCATATATTTTTATAGCAAAATTATCCTATTGCTATATATTTTCAATCTCTTCTTAGAAGGCAGGTACTAAGCAACTTTGTTGCTTATTCCACTTCTTTAAATTAATGTTAGATTAAAAAAACAATGCATATAGACTAAATTACATTTTATTATGTGAAAGTGCTTTGATGGTTTTTCTTTAGGTTATATTAACAAAGATTTTTATTAAAATTTTTATTTTTTTCTTTCAATTTTTTATTTAAAAGTTTATATACATACTAACTAATTAAAATGCAAATGCATGTGTAATGTTTTTCTTCATATTTTTATTTTGTTTTATCTTTTGTATATATAAATAATTTTTCTCATTTTTATTTTAATTTAATTTATTTATTGATTGATTTTATTTTATTTTTATTTTTTATTATAAATAAAAATAATGCTAAAAATAAAACAGTATATACATATATATTAATTAAAAATAATTATAATAAGAAACAAAACACTTCCGCAATCAAATTTACGTACTTAATAAATTTTTTTATGCTTCCAGCATTTGCACCTTTGTAATTATAGAACTTTTAAAGCAAATATATTAGTTATTGATTGATATTTAGTATTGAATGATTGTACTTTATAATTATTTTTATGAATCATATGTTTTACATTTAGGGTTTCTTTAAGAACTAGTTCTTATCATCCATTGGAAGCTTTGACACTTTTTTAATTAGAGATTATGATAAGTGAAGCTTGGAGACTTTGGAATTTATTTAGTCAAACATTTTTATTACAATTTTTTCCTAAAATATATATGAGTTGTGACCTTCTTTATAAAACAATATGAACGGTTGACAACCATTTGTCACATATATCATTAAGTAAGAATACACGGTCAAACCTTACAGGTATGGGATCCCTTCCATACAACCAATACATACATCACAAATACAATATAAAACTAATATTCATTAACCAACCCCGGGTCGAGATGAAGGCTACCCTTCCATTATGCAAACACACCATACATAAAACAAATATTATAATGTCAACGACATGCTGCTCATGCCATAAAGTTCGAAACATCATTATAATATCAAGATTCAAAAAGTAAAGAAACACATAACCCTAGATTGAATTCTATGGATTCATCCTGTCTATTATAAGCATAATAAATCTTGTATATACATTATGTTTTCAAGATTACACTGTTAAATACATAATTCAAATCAAAATGAAATACACCAAATACGTTCACAATAAATCTACTGGTGAAACACCAGAAAGGTTCACAGAGAGCGAAGCTAAAAAGCCAAGGAGAATCCATTGTCCATCACTTTTTATTAGGATCATGACCTTTGATGTTGTACCGACCATATGGATTGGTTTACGAAGGCTTTCTTCCTGTGTAGTTCTCTCTCGCCGGTTCTTCTGATGAGGGGATCTTCTGGTCTATGAGACGGGATAGTAGGTCATTCTTAGGGATCCTGATTTTGCTTACTGAAGAGTAGATCAGCTAAGTATTATAGTTTATAATAATGGGGAAAGAACATTTCTGGAAATCATTTGGCAGTCCGGGGGCTAGGCGTTTGTGATTCAATATATTTTCGATTTCAAAATTTAGAACTGGTTGTTTTGATTTCTAATGGGTAGGCTTTATTCCATCATTTTACAGAGCTTAGCATACCATGAATACGCTGTCTCAGAGGTGATTTGCAGTTTTCTCATTAATTAAGCCATCAGGTCACCATGCCACGCGAGAATGGAAGTCATCCCCAGAATTGCAGATTGTGGGGGAAGGCATACTGGCAAATAATCTATATACATCCCAATACTGGGCTAAAATTGAAATGGGTTCAATATGTCTCTTTGAGCAAGGAGGTCAAACTATGTGAGCTCAAATACTATACTTCATGGAATTGGGATATAGAATAGAAAATAGGTGGACACTTGCATTAGCGTTCAATAAAGGTGCTGGGAAAAGAACTCGCAACCACAATATCGAGCATGAAGCAAATTTTTGGGTGAGTTAGTTCAGTCAGAAACTGTATGGGTTTATTCTCATCAGGAATTTTCCTAGCTAGATAAATGTACACGAGAAAGCCTCCAAAGTATCGTCCGGGCCATCTGTAATGCAACCAGGGGCTTAGTGGCGGAGTCCTTCATATTCCATGCATGTGGATTTGCATATAAAACCATGTGGATGTGGATTTGATCATGCATATAGAAATACATCTGCACCAGGATGCGATCCATTTCCCAGCCATTTCTTATGTTCCTAGCCCGTGCGAGCTCTTTTTACGGCGTTCTCAAATATATGGGCAATAGTTAGAGCCAAAAATTTATTTGAGTGAAAATGTTGAGAGAATTCATTGATATATTATGTATTTTTTTTGTTCCAACGCTGACGAATCCTAGAACTAGAATTATTTCATGTTCTTTGTCTGCCATGATTAATTCTCAATTCTCAACTCGGCTCGGTTCTACATAAATACTTGAGCAGCCATCTTATGATTTTGCCTCTATACTTATTGTTTTGTCACAAGCTCTAAAGGCTGCACAAACACAGATAAGAAGGAGGACGAATCTAATGCACCAAAATCTTGTCTCAGGTAGTAAGTAGTGTTGGAAAAATGTAATTAATTCGCAGATCTGTATTTGATCTCCAGCCGACTCTGTCATGTAGAAGCCACGATCTTGTCTGTTAGTCTGACAAGAAGGAAAAGTCAACAAGTAGGCAGCGTAACTGAGTCGAATTTATTTCAGAAGTCAAGTTGTTAGGTAGACAATTATTGCAGTTTTTAATGGAAAGTAAGTCGGCAAGTAAGTCGGTTTATGCTGTAGCAAATCTTCAGGTTGTCTATAAATAGAAGAAGCATTTTGTAATTTAGTTTACAGACACACAGAGAGAGAACACGAACAAGGAACAGAGGAACTCAGGGTGAGAAAGTGAAGTTGAAGCTCAAGCTTCTGTGCATGTGATTTAGTAGGAGAGCTGAAGCTCTGGACCGACGAGTTTGTAATAGACAAGTTTGTATTACATCAAGTATTTCCGCATAGTTAATATATGAAATAATTTGTGGTTGAATTCATGATTATTTAGCCGCTCATATTTCCAGATTTACTTCTGTAAATGTCTGTAAATGTCTTTTACAATTACTGTTAAGTAAAAGAACAAGAGCCCATAAAAATCTCACCACCTGAAAGTTCCAGGTTTTACCGCACTTTGTTCGGCTCAAATATTCCTACATATTTGGGCATATGTTTTCCATAAGTTATTTGGATTTGTAAATGTGGTCATTTTACTTCATCTTACTCACAGGTGAAAAGTATTTGTAAAATTCTTAAGTCTTTAGACTAAGAATCATATTCTATCAATCTAGTCGCATCAAGTACCAAACTTGATCGCAAAAGAAGTTGATCGCATCAACTTGATTGCAGATAAGTTGATCGCATCAACTTGACCGCCGCATCAACTTGATCGCAGATAAGTTGATCGCACCAAATTTGATCGCATCAACTTGGTCGCACCAACTAGCTTGGTCACAGTAAAAACAGGTCGGAGTTAAAAAGTGAAAATTATTTATTGTTAAATATTTACTGAGTGCTAAACCCAAGTTTTAGTAGGCTCGGTTTTGGCTATCTGGTATCAGAGCTTGGTTATATCAGAGCAAGGTTTATAACAGCCCAAGATTTTAGGAAAGAAATCTTGTCTTAAAAAGTGGAAATTAATTTTCTACGGAAAGTTAATTAAAAATTAAAAATGGCTTCCACTTCCGGTTCACTACAACCTCCAAGTTTTATAGGAAAT
>LPNX010117171.1:326764-411814 GCA_001517045.1 Pseudotsuga menziesii | reverse complement strand
AAAAAGGTTTAACATGTCTAACTGTAAGACAACCCCAACACCAGTGATAACAGGTTTAAAATTGAGCAAGGATGATGAAGGATCCACTGTAGATCCTACACTGTTCAAAAGGCTTGTTGGTAGCCTTATGTATTTAACAGCAACAAGACCATATATTATGTATGGTGTAAGTCTGATCTCAAGGTTCATGGAGTCACCAAAAGACTCACATTGGCAAGCAGGTAAAAGAATTCTGAGGTATGTAAGTGGAACAAAAGACCTTGGTATTATGTATTCAACTTCAGAAAATTTTAAACTCATTGGTTACACTGACAGTGACAATGGAGGCAGCATAGATGACAGGAAAAGCACATCTGGATACACATTTCATTTTGGTATAGGTGTTGTTTCATGGGATTCAAAGAAACAGCCCATAGTAACTCTATCTTCAGCTGAAGCAGAGTATGTTGCAGCAACAAGTGCTGTATGTCAAGCTGTCTGGATGAGGAGAGTCTTAAAAGACTTGTCACAGAACCATCAAGAACCGACAACAATCTTCTATGACAACAATTCAGCCATAGCATTATCAAAGAATCATGTGTTTCACAAGAGAACCAAGCACATCGATATAAGGTTTAATTTTATAAGAGAGTTGGTAAATGACAAGGAAATTTGTTTGGAATTTTGCAGGTCTGAAGACCAACTTGCTGACATCTTCACAAAGCCATTGGAAAAGGACATATTCCAGTATTTGCGTAGTTATCTTGGAATGACAAGTTCTCCACAGTGAACTCTGTCATAAATAGAGCATGTCTAAGCTCTGAGACACTTTGTAAGTTTTGTTTTAAAAATCCCCATCTGCTCATAATTAAGGGGGAGTGTTGGAAAAATGTAATTAATTCGCAGATCTGTATTTGATCTCCAGCCGACACTGTCAGAGTCTGTAGAAGCCACGATCTTGTCTATCAGTCTGACAAGAAGGAAAAGTCAACAAGTAGGTAGCGTAACTGAGTCGAATTTATTTCAGAAGTTAAGTTTTTAGGTAGACAGTTATTGCAGTTTTTAATGGAAAGTAAGTTGGCAAGTAAGTCGGTTTATGCTGTAGCAAATCTTCAGGTTGTCTATAAATAGAAGAAGCATTTTGTAATTTAGTTTACAGACACACAGAGAGAGAACACGAACACAGGAACAGAGGAACTCAGGGTGAGAAAGTGAAGTTGAAGCTCAAGCTTCTGTGCATGTGATTTAGTCGGAGAGCTGAAGCTCTGGACCGACGAGTTTGTATTACTTCAAGTATTTCCGCATAGTTAATATATGAAATAGTTTGTGGTTGAATTCATGATTATTTAGCCGCTCATATTTCCATATTTACTTCTGTAAATGTCTGTAAATGTCTTTTACAATTACTGTTAAGTAAAAGAACAAGAACCCATAAAAATCTCACCACGTGAAAGTTCCAGGTTTTACCGCACTTTGTTCGGCTCAAATATTCCTACATATTTGGGCATATGTTTTCCATAAGTTATTTGGATTTGTAAATGTGGTCATTTTACTTCATCTTACTCACAGGTGAAAATTATTTGTAAAATTATTAAGTCTTTAGACTAAGAATCATATTCTATCAATCTAGTCGCATCAAGCACCAAACTTGATCGCAAAAGAAGTTGATCGCAGATAAGTTGATCGCATCAACTTGACCGCTGCATCAACTTGATCGCAGATAAGTTGATCACATCAAATTTGATCGCATCAAACTTGATCGCAGCAAAGTTGATCGCACCAAATTTGATCGCACCAAATTTGATCGCATCAACTTGGTCACACCAACTAGCTTGGTCGCAGTAAAAAGTTGGTCGCAGTAAAAAGGGTGGTCGCAGTAAAAACAGGTCGGAGTTAAGAAGTGAAAATTATTTATTGTTAAATATTTACTGAGCGCTAAACCCAAGTTTTAGTAGGCTCGGTTTTGGCTATCAAGTAGCACCAGTGCATGCTGCCATGGAATTTGTGTGCTTGTTATATAACTGTCTCTGTAGTTCTAAGACTCAAGCAGAAGCCTTTGGGTGTGGCCTCCATGTTGGAATCCTTAGCATATGAAAACTCGATGAACAAATGAACGAATCTGATATGTTTCTTTAAGTCTTGTTAATCTATTACATTATTACTTGCAATTTGTGTTTTTTAAAAGTTGTTTTATATAATTTGATACGGAAGCATTACTACTCTTTTGGTGAAGTGAGGACCTTACCTCCTCCTTCTTAATGGAGCTTTCACTACATGTTGTGCCAGTCAGTGGTTTAATTCCCTGAGCGTTCCATAACTGACAGAAGGATTTCTAAATTCATTGTTCCGTGCGATTCAACTACAGATATCTTGTCCGTGTGAAGTACTAGAATAATCATGGGCATCATATGTGTGAAGAGGATAGAGATGTATCGAATCTTTCCTTTCCCTCCAATTGCATAGATTGCTGTGTGAAGGAAAGATGGACAGCTTGGTACATGGTTTTAATGTAACAATCAACCGTACAGGAGATGAAATATTGATACCTAACCTAAGAGATGAGATGGCAGGCAGGTATGAGAGAAATTACTCCTGAAGATAAAAACCATCCAAAGAGATACGCTTAGTTGAAGTGGTGTACTACAATCTAATTTCCTTGCCTGGAATCTCTATTTGTTTCAAATTTTATGTAAACTCCGATGTCAACATTAGGAGATATTACAACTGCCCCATGCCATGAGACAGATGTAATTATGTTATGAAAGGTGTGTATCACATCAGGTACATGTTTGTTATCGAGGAGATCTCGGCACTGATGTTCCAGAGATATTACTATGTGTGGGTTGTTATATTAAGCACCGATTAGTTGATGTGATGGAGATGTCACAGTTTGAAGGAGAAGCTCCTATAAGGATTTAGATTGATAATATCGATCCCCTAATGATCCGCCGAGAGTGGAATTGAGTCTTCCTTTCTGTCAAATAGCAAGCAAACATCTTATTTTCGATTTGATTCAGTGCCACCTACTAGACCGAATAGGGGTAATCCTGACTGGTGTATGTAGTTAAGCTTTTACATAGTTTCTCTTCCACAGCATCTTCCTTCGTTACAATATTATAGTATTATTTTTTCTATTTTTGTTTATTTATTATTTTTGTGTCTTATGTTGTTTCTGATTTCATGTTTCGTTTTCATTTTTAGTGTATTTTTCTATTCTATGTTTGCGAGTTTGTTAGATCAAAAGACAAATCAAAAGATAGGTTGAAGGCGCATATCGAAAGATAAGTAGAATGCATAGATCAAATGCTAGATCGAAAGATGGAATGTTTGCAGATTTCGTACGACTGATTATTTGCGACTACGCATAAAGGGCTGAAACAATGTTTTTGTCCTATATTTTTTATTTTTGTTGTATTATTTTTTACTCTTTTTATTTTTATTTTTATATATGTTAATATCAAAGTTGCATGGTTTTTATCTATATATAATGTTTATTATTTTTATTATATCCTAATATCTAATGTTTACAGGTTTTAGTAAATTAGTATTACAAATCTATTAAAACTAAAAAATTTTAATAAAGAAAGAGTGATACATAATGTTAATTTTAGTTTTATAAAATTTTTATTTTTAAAGCATTTCCAGATATAAAATAAATTCCTAACAAAAATTATAAAGGTGTTAATCAAAGGGGTAACACTTTTGTTATATAAGTTTTACTTTTTATAAACTAAATCTAAATTTTTATTTTTTACAAACTAAGATTTAAAACAAGCATTGGATACTAAAACAAAGAATTATATAGGAAAATTAAAATTAATATTTGTTTATATATTTTTTGTTTATCTCTTTTTTAATTGTTCTCAAATGTAAAGAAAGTAGATCCCTAATATATATATATTCCGAATACGACTTAAAATTATTTAAATACACATGAAAGTTGAGAAATCAAAATTTCAATTGTTTTTTTCATAAATATTTTTAAATCTAATGGATTAAGACTATTTTTAATTAAAAACCGAAATAGTAAATAAGACAAAGATGAAAATTTTAGTAAAGAAAAACATTAAAGCAAATTAAAGCATCCTACATGCTAATTTTAAATTAGAAATAAAATTAAGATCTACCTACTTTAATTAAAATTTATAAATTATTTATATAAAATGAAATTTCCAATGCAACCATCTATCTAAAAGAAGTAAAAGAATGTTCACATACGATTTGACAAAATGAAACCTAATGTATTCAAATTGTAAATGTAAATTAACAAAATAAAAACAGAAACAAAACTGATCTAACCTAACACTTACTTGGAACCTGTGTTTGATGCAGCTTTTGTTTCCATGATGGTCACTCGAGATCCCTTTTTCATCCTCTTCAGTATCCCATTCAAACATGTGCTCTTCATCTAATATACATGACTCTTCAAGTGTCGATTCTTCCTCGTTAGCTTCAAGAGGAGTGATTTCATCCTTGACTGTTGTCAAGATCTCCTCTTCTAAAGAATAGGAGATCCTGATTTTTGCTAGGAGCTGAGTGAGCTTTTCTAAGCTTATTCTCATTGTAAAACTAAAATCAAATCAAATGAAAAAAGAAGAAAAGAGATGAAAAATGAGTACATGAAAAATATGACAAACAACACGAAATGAGTTAGTAAAAAACATAAAAATAAAAAGTGCACCAAAAATCTGTATAAAAAAAATGAACATATAAAATTAAAAAAAGCCAGTATGAAATAAAGGTGCCCAAAAATGAAAGAAATCCAAACTTTAAACTACAAAAATATAAATGAAAAATGAAAACTTGTATAAAACAAAATTGCATTTGCGAAAAAAGGAAAGAACTTGCAGGAAAATAAACACTTTGTAGAAAACAATCAAGGCTTTGGGGAAACCCACTAAAGTGGATGCGTCTGGCTGTTACACCATGGAAATTCCATGGTGAAGTCATATTTGTGTCTTACAGTTTCCCCTCCCCCTTTCTATCTAATAAAATAGACTATCTACCTATCTATACTCTAATCCCTTTTAGCACCTCCCCGACAATGGCGCCAAAATGTTGGGTAAAAACATTAAACAATTTATAATAGAATTCCAATGATTTAATTGTCAACCCAGAGAGAGCGTAAACTTGTGAGGCACAAACAAAATATATGCAGGGGCAGAGTGTCGCTGAACTTAATCTATAACTAAATTTGAATCTAAGTTATGAAAACAAGAAATTATATGGAAATAAATCTAATTGTATAAAACATAAAATTGTATAAATTAACTTGATAAAGAAAGGTTGAAACTGCATGAAATAAACAGGTATAAAGCAATTGACAATAGCTTGTGAGCTCACATAATATCAATAATGAAAATACATAAGAAAGAAATAACTAGAATTCTATACTAACAACTCATAAACAAGACATCAAAATATGAAGAGATCAAACTATCTATTCTAAAGCATAAAATCTATTACAATAGCATCAATTCCATGGCTATCTAAAAAGCTGAACCAGTGCTCTACTACAAAACCACTAGAGAGGCCTCTAACCAAAATGAGGAGAGGGCCCTCCTATTTATACATGAATTCAAGACAAGTGATCATAATTACAGATCCACTATTCTCTCAACCTATCCCTCAAAATGTTCAACAAATAGACAAATCACCCCCTAAAATCCTCAACAAATATACAACTCATCCCTTTAAATTCTCAACAAATATTGGATGAGATATTCTCTCCACACTTCCATGATCTTCTCCTTGAAGTTAGCCTACATCTAGAAGATGAAATTCGAATTTGAGGCTAGGTGGTCACTTTTGAGCTTGCTAAAGTCTTCAAATACACCTGTAAACATCACCAAACTCACCCAACTTTAAAGTATAATGAAAATATGTTATTTTTCTCAATAATCAACCACAAATTCATTCAAAATACTCAAAAATAAATGATTTGAAAAATAGTAATTATAAACCCAATTTATTATGAAAGTAGTGGATATCAATGGTTTTATGGAAGGAAAAATACTAATAAGGTGACAAATGGTATAGGAGAAATGAATAAAATGTGGTCTTTTTGAGTCTCAACATTCCCCCCAACTTGACTATTTGCATGTACTCATGCAACTATGCATTGATTTTCTTTTTAACTTTTGGCTTTGTAGCGGGGATTTACATGATGATATGTAACAATAGATTATTTCATGATTTTGAAATGCATGAGTAGCATCGATTTTTTTTTATTTTATATTTTGGTGGCTGGTTCTTGTGTGACAACCATAACAAATGTTGGTTCTTGTGTTAACAACATTCACTCGTTTTATTTGTACTTTTGCTGCAATACATAAGATTTTAAAAGTAGACATGCATTAGAGATGATAAACCATCAATGTATAGTAAAAAGCCTTTTCTTCATATTATGAATCATGCCAGCATAGTTTGGGAAAGACACGTTGATTAAGGGTAAATGAGATGATGCATATGTAAAATGGTAATGAATAGCCCCCCCCTCCCCCGCCCAAACTTAAGATAGATTAGGTTTATGAAAAGAAGAAAGGGAATGTAATGATATAATCAGTACAAACTAAGATATTTTTTTTCGTGACATGGGTGAGATTGGTCCAATGAAATCTAACCCTCATTTTTCAAATGATTAAATCATTAAAGCATGGGTGAGATTGGTATCCCCATTTGTTGGCATCTATCACAGCTATTTACATACTTTGCAACATCTTTAAAGAGTGTGGGACAATAGTAGCTTTGATGTAACACCTTATAGGCTATCCGTCTATATGAAAAATGACCTCCACAAGGCTCATCATGGCAGGCCTATAGGATGTCATACATATCATCTTCTCTTACACACCTTCGAATGATTAGATATGGACCTGTTCGAAATAGATCATTACCTGCCCATGAATAATTGGCAATTTGTTGAATAATTCATCCCTTCTCATGTTTTGGTAAATAAACTGGTATCTTACCTGTGGCCAGGTAGTTGGTTATATCTTCAAACCAAGGCATTTTAATAGCAACAACGAACAAATGTTCGTTAGGAAAATCATCATGTAAGGGAATAATTTCACCATCATGAGTAAGTCAGGAAAGAAAGTCTGCAACTAGGTTTTCTTTCCCTGGCTTATCAATAATTGTAATGTTAAATTCTTGCAATAATAAAAGCCACCGTGCAACCCTTCCACTAGTTATAGATTTATTCATTAAGAATCTAATAGCAAAATGATCGGTATGAACAAAAACATCATAACCAGTAATGCAATGTATGAATTTATTAATAGCATGAAGTACTGCTAAGAATTCTTTTTCAGTCACCGTGTAGTTCAATTTAGACAGTTTAATGATTTTGCTGATAAATTAGATGGCATAGTAATCTTGATTCTCCTTTTGTACAAGGAATCCCCCTAAGGTAGTGTCAGATGCATCAATATATATATATATATGAGAAGGTAAATACCAGTTTGGTCCTCTTAGAACTGGTGCTAAAGACAATTCCTCTTTAAGGGTTTCAAAAGCAATATAAAAATACTGATGCCAACAAAAATAAACATCTTTAACCAACAATTTAAATAATGGAGCTTCTATGTTCATAAAGTTTGCAATAAATATACTGTAATAGCTAGCATGTGCTACAAAAATCCTGAGTTCCTTTTGTGTTTTAGGGGGCGTGTAGGCTAGTATTGATCTCAATTTTAGTAGGGTAAACTTTAATACCCTTTGAGGAAATATGATGTCTCAAAACTACACCTTAAGTTAATAACATTTTATATTTTTCATAACTTAAGGCAAGGTTTGTTTCCTGAAACCTGATTAAAACTTTCTCCAAATTATGAAGGGATTCTTCAAAATTGTTCCCATAAACTGTAAATTCATCCATGTAGACTTCTACACAATCATGAATTAGGTCATCCAAAATCCCTAATATTTCCATCTGAAAAGTAACAGGAGAATTACAAAGTCCAAAGGGTAATACCATGTAGGCATATGCCCCCCATGGACAAGTAAAGGTATTTTTCTCCTGGTATTCAAGAGCTATCCTTATCTGATTGTATCCACTGTATCCATCCAAAAATGAGAATAATTGTTTTCAGGATAAAGTGTCTAAAAGATAATCTATAAAGGGAAGAAGAAAATAATCTCTTAAGGTTGCTTTGTTAAGCTCACAAAAATCTATGCATATTCTCCATTTTCCTCCTTTTTTGGGGACAACTACAAGAGGAGAAACCCATTTAAAATCAGAAATGGGATAGATGAAATCTGCATCAAGTAATATCTGGAGTTCATCCTTCACGTTATCTTTTAAAGAAGGATTCATTCTCCTATGTCATTGTCTCACTGGCCGGATATTATCCCGAGTGTAAATATCATGGATACAAGTGTCAGGATGTATTCCCCTCATATCCTTATAGGTCCAGGAAAATGCTCCTGACTGTGTCTACAGTACATGGACTAACTGGTCCTATTGGTCTTGACTTAGTCTAGCATTAATTATTAAATAATTCCTAGGACTAACTTTGATTGGAACTATGAAAGCTTGCATTTTCTCATCCACAAAAAGGACTACTGATTTAGATATATTTAATGGATCAAAATTTTCTTGGAAGTTCTCAGTGAGGAAATAATCAAATTCAAAAAAAGAATGAGGAAAATCAATGCTAGGGGTAGCATAAATAAATTGATCTAAAATATTATCCTTTGTTTGATCTTCTAACCCTCTAGATTGACGGATAGAAAACAATGGTTTTTAAACTTCCTCATCCCCATATGGAATTTCCAACCATAACATTTCTGCTACTGGTTGGGATGGTGGATACATGGTAATATTTTGTAGAGAAGGGTCATTTGATATTGTTAATATCCCTTCCCTACACCTTATAAAATAATTAGTTGTCACCAACCGAGGCCTTCCTGGGATAATTGGATTCTCTTTGGCAGGATCCTTGGTCTGAAGAACCAAAAAGTCCACTGGATATTCCCAGGAGGCCACAATAACAATTATGTCATCAAGCGCCACCACAGGTTTTACAATGATTTTATCTACTAGCTCCAAAATTGTTGGACTAGGTATGAGCATGTTATTTAACTGTAATACCTGCAAATTGGACATGGAAATAACGTTAATTGAATCTCCTGAATCAATTAATTCATTTTCTATGGAAACATTATTAATAGATACAATTAAAATAGGATTTCCAAGATTTGCAAATTTTGGAAGTAGGGGTTGATCTGATATATAATCAAACAGTTGGCCTACCACATGTATAGCTAGTGGATCTTTATGTTTTGTCCCTAGTTTCTTTAAATAGAGTTCTCTGATCATATTTGAGTAAATGGGAACACTCCTAATATATTGAATCAAAGGGATTCGAATGCAGACATTCCTTAGCTCACTTTCAAAATCAAATTGAGGCCTTACCACAGGTTTCTCTATGGACATCCTTTCTGGATATGGAAGAATACCCGATGTCTGTGATTGAGGTGTGTGTTGTATTTATACCATGTGAGTATTATCTAAGATGTTGGGTTTTCCTTATTCTGGCTAGTTCTCCTCATTTTATTCCTCAAATTATTCCTGGATAATAACAACAAAATTTTCCCTATTTACAATCCTCTCGAACCTAAGTTGTATTTCCTGAATTGGTATTACATTGATAGAAAATGTTGGGGAATCTAGTACCTCAACGTTTTTAAGAGGTTGAGGAACTCTTTTCTTGGGTTTGGAATAGGTTGGGCATGCATTAAGGTTGGACGAGTGGGATTTACATTATGATATTGTTGAGGAATCTACGGGGTTGGTAGTGATGGTGGGGAAAAACCAGGTAGAAAATGTTGAGAATTGGGTGGATATGGATATTAAGAAGGAATATGTGATGGTGCTTGTGGCTGCATACCACCATATCCCTGTCCCCTCCAACCCTCTTTCCAAGGTTGGTTTTGTATAGGTAAAGGTTTCCAATTTGGCCAAGCTTGTGGGCTCCAATTAGGTTGCATCGTGTAATAGTAAGCTATATTTTGGTATGCAAGATATAGATATTGATTTTGGGGTCAGGGTGGCCATGTCCTTCTTAGTGCATAATATTGCTCACCTGCTTCATTACTTATCTTGTACATAGATTGAATTTTTAGTAGTGGAGGACAAATTTGTATGGCATGTTTTTCAGTGCATAATGCACAAACAACAAAAATGTTAAGGGAAAATTCCTTAAGAGGATGTATTTTCCGAAACTTGGGACAAGAGATATGTAATGGTGCACGATATTCATATTCTTTCCTCTTCTTGGTGTGCAGGGCATCAAATTGAGAGGTTAGGGTTCCCAGGATATCAGTTTTAAATTTTTCCAAAAGATTCCCTATCTCCATTCTGGTAACCCCACTAGTATTTACTGAACTAGAGGATTGATGAGCTCTATCCCTCATAGACTTTCCAAGTTTAGCCCTACTACGGGAGTATTTTCTACATAATTCACAGATTTTGATCAAATGACTTGTGATAGATATAACCTGCAGCCATAAGGTTGAGAATTTCAATAAACTCTTCCAAAATCCCCTTAAGGAAGAGTGTTCTCTCAACATCTTCTTGGAGGGTATTATATTTGGATTTTTAAAGAATGTAGTTGAACCTCTCTAGAAAGTCTTCCATACTTTCTTCTTCATGTTGCTGCATCTTGAAAATATCATGATGGGCATATTTATATCTACAATAATGTTGATATTTCTTTAGGATAGAATTTTTCATTTCATCCCATGTCCTTATACTAAATTCCCCTAACCCCATGAACCAATGAAGTGCTTCATCTTTGAGAGAAATAGGAAATAATTTCCATTTCTGAGAATCATGGAGATAGTTATAACTTCGACATAATATGTCAAATTCAAATAGAAAAGTATGAGGATCTTTAGTACTTTTTCCATAAAATACAGGTAATAAAGATAAGGGAATTTTCTTCATGTTAATGTTTTGTATTAGATACAAAACTAGGAATCCAAAGGTTGTCTCAGTCTGTGCCTCTTGTTCTGCTTCCTCGTCACGGTCTCCCATCGTGAGTGTATTATCAAACAAGGTAAAGATTATCTTTTCCTCTCTTGGGGATGATGATGAGAGATCCCACCATTTTATTCTAGGCCTGGTTTTGGGGAATATATTTCCCTTAGTGGGGTTTGGTGTACTTAATATGGACTCTGTATAATAAATTATAAGTTCTGATGTGTTTCCAAATAGTGCATTGATTTTTGCTACAACCACTAAGTTTGCCAGGCTAGGATCCTCTTTTATAGGTGAAATTTTGGTATTTTATGATGTCTCTGGTGCTCCTAATAGATATTTCTTAGGTGATTTAGTTTTTTCTCCTATGGAATTTGATTTGGTTGTTTATTCCAATTGTTGTCCTACAATTTCTTGTGTATCACTTTCTTTTCTCTTGTATCTCTCTTCGGGATTTCTTGATGATGATAGGGTTCTATCCCCAAAAATAGGGGAATTCTGAGAAATAATTTTGGTGTATCTACCTCTACTATCCCTAGGTATCATAAAAAACTTATAATATATAAAAAAACACAAATTCTGATTAATAACTATTCTATCTAACAAATCAAATTAGAAATACTAAAGCAAAAAATGGATTTGAAATAACCTGTTATAACAAATGCACAGGTTCTTACCTCTCATGTTATCGTCCCTTCTCCTCCTTCAATAGGAACTAATCACACTAAAAAAAAACTACCATATTAATAAAACATTCAAATACTATCTTACCTTTGAACAACTCCCCGACAATGGTGTCAAAACTGTTAGGAAAAATATATCACCCTTAATTAAACTATAAACTGAGGTTAGTAAACTTCGAGTTGTTACACTGTTTTTGCTAGGTAAGATGAACTATCCTAAGATCTTTTGGAAATTTTCAGAATGAATGATAAAACAAACTTTGATTTATTCAACCATTGATAGTCTATATTGTGCTTCTTTATCATTCACTTAAAAAGTATAAAGGAAAGAAGATGCATGTGTGTCTAATCTACCAGATATAACTGTAGGATATCAGAGGAAAATAATGTTTTAAAGTCAAGCTAACTATTTTCTAGTTCTAGAAAACAAGACTGTTATTACACTAAAGCACTCACAACAAAAGGAAAGTCTAATTTACTACAATGGACTATCCAACCAATGAAGAACCAAATCTAACTACATGATCAAGACTCAATAAATCCCAACAATATTATATTTCACTAATCCATAGAGAGTAAAAATTTCTTGCAGTCTATAAGTTCTATCTATAAAAAATCACCCTTAACTTCAAACTGGAAATCAAAATACAAATCACTGCTGAGTCTAAACCTTTAGATACTGAACTTTCATTCTTCAATTCAATCCAATGGAAAATACTTAAATCAACAAACGTTTCTCACAATGAAATCCATTATTTTAACATTCCTTCTAGTCTACTTAAAATTTTAATCAAATTTAACCTAAAAATCAAGAAAGGAAGTATTTAAATATTAAAATACTAAACTAGCTTTCTGGCCAAAATTCTAGATTATGTGCAAATCATTCTTGTGATCTACCTTAGTAAAAAAGAAGGCACTCCAAACTATCCTATTTTTCCCTATTTGTAGATCTAGAATCTTGAAACGAATTTGACGATATATGTGAAGAAAACAAACTGAATCCCAACGCAAATGAATACCAAGCTTAAAGAAAATATGACATGAATCTTACAACATTATTCTCTTACATATTCTAACCTTTCCTATCCTATTTAACTTCTGGAATATGTAATATAAACACACATAACCAAAATAACCAAACAATGTATGAACACAAATCCTTACAATAATGCATGTTGATGACAATATGCACAATGAAGGTATCAACACCGTGTGAAGGTGGTCCCCCCTCCAGGTGTTGCTTCAGACAATAAATAAAATCTTAAAGCTATATTTTAATTAGCTGTTGAAAAATAGTTGCAGAAAAATGAGTTTGTCTCTATATATCCTTGTTAATATTGATGTCATATATATATATATATATAAATATATATATATGTTAAAACATATGGGTTGACCACTAAAAGGGTTGAACCTTCAAATCATCATAACTACTAAAGGGTAACAGGCGCAACATAGGCATTTCTTCAAGCTAACATACTCCAATATGAGTGGATTCTCCCACATCTCTCGCTATGATCATCATACCACTGATAGAAAGGTCATAGCTCCTTAAGGGATCCAAATAACAATATCTTTTGTTGTCAATGTTTATGGGCATTATAGGACTAACTCATAAATACACCCTAATTTGAGATTTCCTTATCCCCAAATATTTATCACTTTGTGAGCTGCGCTCATGAAGGTACCATATTGGGTAGTAATTGATTGCAAATCTAGGTATCGGATCAAGTGCAGTACTGGGTACCGGATAGTGAAAGAAATCTGCATAGTGAGCAATTTATTAACAACTATAATCTTTTGAAATTATATTAAAAATGAACAAATAAAACAAAATAAGGATAATATTTTACCTTGTGATGAATCTTCATTGAAGAGCCTCAAAATATATGCAAATGAAATCTAAGTAACGATGCATAAGAGGAAAATCATGAAAAAGAATTAAATTCCAAATTAATGTATCAATGAAAACATGGAAAATAGATTCTCTCTCTATCTCTGTGCAATTGATATTTTCTCTCTATCTCTATTCTCATCTCATTTATATTTAATTAATTTTTCAAGGTTCATATGTGTTTAATTAATTAATCATCTAGATCATATGATACTTGTTGTCCACTAAGTTTCACATAGGGGACTTTTCAAGTGATCCACTAAGGATCAGAACAAATCACTTGTTTTTACTCAGTGCTAAGAATTTTTCGTGGCTTCATCAGGGCTGTCAGCTAGCTAAATTGACACTTTTTGCAGCTTCTAATGTCCACTTTTGACCTCTGCACTTGATCACTATACCCTGTAAATCCATCCATATTTTCATATATTCACCTAATTACCCAACAAGTATAGTCAGGTATAATTATTTACTAAAACTCTTTGATTTCCTTTAATTTAATGTTTTAAGTATGATTCGTGGAAGCTTGTGACTAATCATAGTGGATTCTGTAGCATGTTTTGATTTCAGCAACATATTAAACATCATTGAATATTTTCTATGTCATTACTTCGGGTGCTGTCAGATTTCTCAAACAAAATTGTATTCATCCAACTTAACTCTCATTGATGGTTCACATATACGAATCAATGAGATATTCATCTCTAGGAACTACGTGCCATGGAGATAAGATCTATTATTAAGATAAAAAAATTCAAGGCGTCTTTTGAGCATGAAAAGTTGATCATTAAATGAAAGAGTCGTTTATCTTCTTAAAACGGTTGCACTCTTAATTAGAAGATAGGTTTTATTGTTGTAATATCGGGATTAACTATTCTAGTTCCCAAGATATATATCCATGGATCGAGATGTAATAGGATAATGCTGATAGAGGAATACGCTGCTTAAACACTAGTTTTATGAATTTAACAGAGATTGAACTTATATATTGTTGTTTCTATTATTTTAAGTAATGTTTTATATATTTCTTTAGAGTGTAATTTAAATTGTTTCTGTTTCTAATGTTTTCTTCATTTTATTATATGTCTGCAGCTTAGAGTTTTACTCTGCAGGTCGTTTAAGGACTTGTGGTCCTGTTGGCAAGGATCCACCAGGAGGACCACAAGCCCTCCCCCCTTTAGTTTTAATTTCTGTTAAGAATAGATAATTGGTTAATTATTTTCTCTTTTTATTAGACGTGAGAATTTCATTTAGCAGAATTGACAAGCAAGCCCTCCCCCCTTTAGTTTTAATTTCTGTTAAGAATAGATAATTGGTTAATTATTTTCTCTTTTTATTAGACGTGAGAATTTCATTTAGCAGAATTGACAAGCAATTGTAAAAACGAATTTGTAAATGATTTTATTATATTTCTTATTATTTTATCATTGTTGAATTGATGTGCACAATGTGTGATGATTTAGAAATGACCTTGGATGTCTGTATAGATTTAATTGAAGCATTATTTTTAACTTCTAGTTTTATAGATTCGAAATATACTCATTTTACTGTAGCTTTATATTTTAGTTTAATACATGCATTTCTTTATGCAAGTTTGGATTTATGAATGTAAGAGACTTAGTTGTAGTATTCTTTTTGAATCTTATGGTCTGTAATTTTAAATTTTATTTATCAAGCTATAGCTTTAGATGCGAGTTTAGGTCACGTAGTTACAATTTTGGCAGCAACTCATTTCATATTGTACTGAACAATAAACTTTGTGTTGTTATCAATTCTTAAACTTACAATTTACTTTCCGTCACATGCTCTGTTTTATGTGTTGCTGCATAGTTTTCTCTACATTTGATCTAGTTTCTGAGTCATATCAATTTGAGCAATTATCATCAGATTCTTACACTTGTAGGGATATTTTTTAGAATTACGATTATATCGAAGTTGGCATGAGGAGCATTTCATTTTCATACCTTTTATTTTATTAAAGCTTGAAAATTTGAGTGCTCTGTAGATTTTGGATTTTTTGTATTTAGTTAGCACTAGGATCTTAATATTGAATATAGTTGATGATTACTAGGTTAGGTTAGATTAGGATAGATTAAGTTTTAATATTACACATATAGTGTTTGCATCTCACAAGCTACCTCCCTGGGTTGACAATTTAATACTGGGAATTATTTGACATATAAATGCACCAACATTTTGGCGTCGTTTCTGGGGATATGATAAAGGGATTGAAGTCTTGGAAGATAAGTTGCATTTACATTTCAAAACAAGGGGGAGGGGAAATGGTAAGAAATAAATACGACTTCACTACAAAATTTCCATGGTGTAACAGCCTGGTGGATCCATTTTGGTGGGTCACCCCAAAACCTTGTTGTTCCTTTTCATGCAGGTAAGTTTCCTATTCACAAGTGTGTTTATTTATATGCATGTGTGATTTACTTTCTACAGGTGTGTCTAAGTTTCTACAAGTTTATTTTCCACAAGTGTGTTTATTTTTTCTTCGTGAGAATGTGTTATGAAAAGTCAGTTTATTTATTTTTGGGTATGTTTATTTCTTTCTTGATAATTTGCAAGTTTGTAAGAAGTATTTTTCTTTCTTAAAGTAGCTTGTTTTAATGTTACAACAAGATTTGTAAACGTTAAAATTTTTCATAGAGGCATTGTAATATCTTGGCTACTGATACATTTATGAAGTAGGATTTTTGAAGCAATACAAACTTAAGGATGTTTAGGAATTTGTTGAACAAAGAAGGGCTCATCACCACAAATAATTTATGGAATCCTTGTTCTCATATCAAGTTCATATATGAAGAGAAATTTACCTTACAAAGGAGACAACAGATCCATGGCCACACTCATCATGAAGATCTATTAAGCTATACTTCCACATTGGTTGAAGGGGCCCAAGAATCATGGATTAAGGTTGATGAAGAATAACAATTGGAACCTTAAATTGAAGAACTCCTTTCTTTTTTAGCACCACATGAGGAGTATGTACTAGAAGATCCACTTGGTATAGTAATGAAATATGTTGGATGAGGAAGCTTCGCAAATTCATAATTCAGTGAACATTGGTATGAGTCATTCATATAGTTCCTGGCCTCCATTTCTCAGCAATTATTAACATCCATATCATGTGAGAAGAAAAGTCATCATATCCAGGTACTTGTTAACACTTATTTTTCAACATTGGATATGGGTATTCTAAGAATCCTGATTCGTAGATGGTTACACTAGAAGTATGCACACACTTGAAGGGATCTTTTCACTTCTAGTAGAGTAGGTTAGTATAGGAAATAATAATTAAAAAAAGGTAAAGAGAAAAATAAGCTATGCTTTGAAAACCATCTTGTCTGGCATAACCTAGCCGGGGCCTAGTTAGAAAACCAGGTAATTGGCTGACTATAATCCATAATAAAGTTTGTTGGTGATGTCTATTTCATTTCTACAAAATCATTTTTGTTATATGCTCAACTGGATGATGGGATATTCATGAAGTCTTTCCTTCTAGCAAGTTTCAACCCATCGACTTCAGAACATTTTTTGGGTTTGAAATTTGAGACATTAGTGGGTACTTTGGAGCCTACATTACCTAATGGCAGGTANTCATGAAGTCTTTCCTTCTAGCAAGTTTCAACCCATCGACTTCAGAACATTTTTTGGGTTTGAAATTTGAGACATTAGTGGGTACTTTGGAGCCTACATTACCTAATGGCAGGGATCCTTGTCATCTTCTAAGGAAATACATTAATGTTTCTTAGAAAATGAATTCTACAGTTCATTCGACTCCACCAATCTATTCATTACTGTTAGAGTGTATCAAGTCCCTTGATTCCCATTTACATCAAAGGTGGGATATCTCGGATTGGTTAACAATTCTCCTTATTGGTTGATAATCCAATGATTTCTACCTATGTTCGACATCAATAAAATTTATTCACATAGGTATATTTGCACAAATATAAGGACGTGGGCGAATACCTTGTAGTTCTTTACTTTGTAATCATGGACAGTTCCAATAGTTTATAGCTTTTACTTTGGTACAGAGCAGTCTATTCATCTATTTTTTACAGCAGTACAATATCATTCAACATAGATATTAAACAACCTATCATAACTGTCATTCTCAGTCTTGCAGTAGCACAATATTTTGCATGTTATAGCAGAAAATATTGTATTGTTACACAAATTCAATTCTGTCACAACAATTACAGCATGTAGCATAAATTTTGGTAGCCAAGGTATTTTTGAAGTACTTGGTCTTATAAGGTAAATATTATATTAGGTAATGATTTCTTATTTGAATATATTTATTTCATTAAATTTGAAGAAATTTTATTATGAGTTATACTTACAATACTTGCTAAACATTTCTTCTTTCTACCCTTTGAACGCTGTCATATAATACCCTTTTCACCATATCTTTGTTGTCATCATCATTCTATAACCCCATTTATCTTATAAATAGATATTCATCTCTATGGAATGTAGTTCCTAGAGATGAATATCTCATTCATCTCATTCAAAGTATGATGATTTTGCTTTCTATCCATTCATAATTCAATTCCCTCTTCATTTTTCTGTGCACAATGGCACATCATTACACTATATTTTCAATACCCTCACCAATTCATTATTCCCCATGCATTTCAATAATGAAGTGTGAGAATCAGGATTATATGTTACCCTTCATTCGAAGCATTGGAGGAACTCAAGAAAATATGATAGATTTTTCATGCGCTTACATAGTAACCCTCACCATTTCACCAGTTCCTATTTTGTCCTCTGCCTTCTATCCAATTTACAGTCTGATCATAGTGCCAAGAAAATTATGGGAAGAAAGGGGGTTGAATGCCATGAGCCTGCTTATTTCCTTGTTGAGTGGAATGATGGTTTAATAATAAACCAATAGAACGCTCAGTATGTACCTGGTTTATAAAGGAAGAACATTAGTCTGCAAGCTGGAAAAAGGGTTTTCCTCGTGACTGGATGAAAGATGAATGGAGAAATGTGCTATATGTGTTGCACAAATACTCAACTTGAGAAGGGAGGTATGTAATTACTTTGAGATACCATGCTTTCCTGCTTTTACATTTCAAAGTTGAATTGGAAATGAATTTCCCATATTTTCTATGCAAAAGTCTAGCTAAGATGTCAAGATGTGTTCAGAAGCACTATGCTAATCCTTACAATAGTCTTTACCATCATGTTTTGAATAAGATTCTTACTGAAGATGAATTGTGTATCTGTAGAGATACTTGGGACAATTTGGTAAATAGGATTCGTGGTCTCTCTTCTCCTGGAAGTTGTCTTTCTAAAAATAACCAAGTTTCCCATTATTATGAAGGTCATAAGGTCGAACCGGTTCTTTCCCAAGATCCAGAACCGCCTCTAATTAATGTTTTTCCTTAGTATCACAGAAAGTAAAGAAGCAATGACATCTGTCTAAAAACCTTACCATTTCCAAACCCTCAACACCTCGTCGCATCACACAAATCATGACTGTAAAACCCTCTAATTTAGCTCAGAATATATCTCATCCATCCTTATTTGATTTAAAAGAATACCCTGAGTCAGAACCAGAACCATCTAAGAAGAAGAAAAATATGTCTTCAGATCCATCTCGTTTACTTGAGCATGGTTCTCCTCAAATTGATTTTCCTGAGTTCGATTTTCCTTCGTTGAATCTTCCTAGGAATGTCTCTCCCAAATCTGAATATATTAAGCCTGCTCATGATTCCCTATCTTCCAATTATGGACATGTGGAATATAACCCTGAATTGTTTGATCCTCACAAATTTGACTATGGTACTCCTGAAGATGACCTACCTAGTACTGAAGTCCTTGCTAGTATGCCTACAACCTATCTAATTGATCAAATATAGGAAAAGAATAGGGAAATTGTTGGAAGAGTATAATTCTCTTAATCGACATATTAAGGCTGAGAATGAACATCTGAAGGTGACCATCATAAAATATGTGGAAACCATTGGCAAATTGAGGACATGTAGTCTTCAGCTTCCATAGAAATATGAGAAATTGACCGCCAAGCGTAAGAAGACAATCGAGGAGAGTAAAATCCTTGCAAAGGTAGGAAGGATTTGTAAAATAGAGGCATTAAAAAATCTTGCTCACATGAGCATGTTCAAGAAGAAACTCAAATCCAGAAGACATCAAGCCAGTGAGAACCTGAATATTACTGTCAAAACATCATAAGCTTTTCCAAGCCCAGTTTTGAATTTTTGAAGCTTCTAACAGGTATGCTTGCATGAGGACATGCAAAAAGGAAGGCATGGGGGAGATGTTGGCTAGCTAAATTGACACTTTTTGCACCTTCTAATTTCCACTTTTGACCTCTTCACTTGATCACTATACCCTATAAATCCATCAATATTTTCATATATTCACCTAATTACCCAACACGTATAGTCATGTATAATTATTTACTAAAACTCTTTGATTTACTTTAATTTAATGTTTTAAGTATGATTCTTGGAAGCTCATGAATAACCATAGTGGATTCTAAAGCATGTTTTGATTTCCACAACATATTAAACATCATTGAATATTTCTATGTCATTACTTTGGGTGTTGCCGGATTGCTAAAGCAAAATCATATTCATCCAACTTAGCTTTCATTAATGATTCACATATACGAATCAATGAGATCTTCATCTCTAGGAAATATGGGCCATAGAGATGAAGATCTGTTATTAAGATAACAAATTCAAGGTGTCTTTTGAGCAAGGAAAAATTGACCATTAAATGAAAGATTCGTTTATCTTCTGAAAATGGTTGCACTCTTAATTAGAAAATAGGTTTTGTTGCTTTAAAATTGGAATTAACTATTCTAGCTTCTGAGTTATCAATCCATGGATCGAGATGTAATAAGATAACACTGATAGAGGAATTACGCTGCTTAAACACTGGTTTTCTGAATTTAACAAAGATTGAACTTATATAATGTTGTCTCTATTATTTTAAGTAATTTTTTCTTCATTTTATTATATGTTTGCAGCTTAGAGTTTTAATCTGGAGGTCATTTAAGGACTTGTGGTCCTGTTGGAAAGGATCCACCAGGAGGACCATAAGTCCTTCCCCCTTTAGTTTTAGTTTCTGTTAAAAATAAATACTTGGTTACTTATTTTCTGTTTTTATTAGATGTGAGAATTTCATTTAGTAGAATTAACAAGCAATTGTCAAAACAAAATTGTATATGCTTTTATTTCTTATTGTTTTATGATTGTTGAATTGATGTGCACAATGTATGATGATTTATAAACGAGTTCGGATGTCTGTATATATTTAATTGAAGCATTATTTTGAATTTTTAGTTTTTTAGATTCGAAATATACTCATCTTAGTGTAGCTTTAGATTTTAGTTTCATACATGTATTTCTTTTTGCAAGTTTGGATTTATGAATGTTAAAGACTTAGTTGTAGTATTCTTTTTGAATCTTAAGGTCTGTAAGTTTAAATTTTATTTATCTTTCTATAGCTTTAGATGTGAGTTTAATTTACATAGTTACAATTTTGGAAGGAGCTCATTTCATATTGTACTGAACAGTAAACTTTGTATTGTTATCAATTCTTAAACTGACAGTTTACTTTCTGTCACATGCTCTGTTTTCTGTAGATTTGAACTAGTTTATGAGTCATATCAATTTGAGGAATTATCATTAGATCCTTACACTTGTAGGGATATGTTTTAGAATTAGGATTATATCAAATTTGGATTGAGGAGTATTCACTTTCATACCTTTTCTTTTCTTAAAGCTTGAAAATTTGAGTTCTCTGTAGAATTTGGAATTTTTGTATTTAGTTAGCACTAGGATCTTAATATTGAACAGAGTTGATGATTACTAGATTATGTTAGATTAGGATATATCAATCTTTAATCCTGTCCATATAGTGTTTTCATCTCACAGGATACCTCCCTGGGTTGAAAATTTAATATAGGGAATTATTTGACATGTAAATTCACAAATAAGGGCTAGGTTGTGGCCTCTTTTGGATGTTTACACCCTTTTGAGGGAACTGTAATAAATGACATAGAATGAGGTTATTTTATGTAAAAGGATTGGCCTTATTAGACTTGGTTATCAAAGTCATCATCCTTGAGTGTTTTTCCCTTGTCGATTATGTGACACTTTTTTAAGCGACATATAATTTTTGAGTTTTTCACTCAAAATCCTCCAAGGCCAGGATGGTGAGTTTGATAAAAATTTTCTTAGAAAGTTTATTAAAGCCTAGGGTATATGTATTATACCATGCTATTCATATTTCCATAGTCTCATGAACATCCGATAAGTCCACCCTAGGATTTTTTTAATTTCTTAGTTTTTTTAATAAAATCATCGATAAGGTGTATTTTAATTGTATTTTTTCAAAAGGTCATAAAATTGGGCCTAGGGATCCAATTTGGTCATGGGAATACTCAGTTTAGGATACAAAGACATATCTTAAACCCTAAACCCACTTTTGAGAGTCAAATTAGTAATTTTCAATTATTAATTTGGACTTTCTCTCCAAAATGGGTCAAAGGGTCAAATAAATGGAAAAATAGGAGAAACCCTCAATCCTAAATCAAATGCATCTTGTATGGGACTTGTCTCTAAGGTAGAATGTTTGTCAAGGTTCTTTTCTAGGGAATTTATGATCATAGAGAGCATATTCAACCTTCTGTATGAGGTGTCAAAAAACTCCCCACTAAAGGGGGCCGCATCCTCCTCAAAGAAGGCATAATTCCTCATGTAGTTGAGGTGGTTGGGAGAGGTGGAGGAACCTAAGAAATGTGGCTCACCTCCTGTGAGGTGGCATGCCTTCAACTAAACACTTATTCCTCCCCCTATGCATTTCTTAACCTCCTTAACCTCCTCTCCACTTGGCAAATGCGCCCCCTTAGGGTTGGAGATCTTATGTGGCTTTAAAAAAAGGGTTCTCCTCCTTTGTCTAGGCATGCAAAGAACCTATGTAATTTTTTATTGTTTCGATATTGGTGAATAAAATTGCGTACTTTATAGGTCCACTCTTTTTTATGAGATGATCGCTTGTGAATATTTGAGGTGACATTGTTAAATTTATTAGTTTCTTCTTTTTGTTTAAATTGCTATTAGATATAGCTTAGAAGGTCACCCTAAGACACATATAGTAGGAATTTATGACTGTAACATGATTACTAGTATTTTGATTTCAAGATATAGGAGAGTAGTTTCTCATATTTAGTTGTATTTCAACTCTTTCTCATTTCCTGTTTTTGAGTACACTAGATCTAACATTTTATGCAGGGGTTTCTCATAGGTTTGTTTTGCAGGTTACATTTTCAAAGGAGGAGTTGAAATCAGTTGTATATTCTTCCTGTTTGAAAATATCTCAAGTTTCATCTTATTTCTACAGGGCTTCCAAAGTTTTCATAATAACATCAAGCGAGGCTTCAAGTTGCTTTCCATCTTCTCAAAACAGTTCTCTCTCCTCTTTCTAGTTACATAGTTTGAAAATGAAAATTTGATAGATCTGATTTAAAAGTATGATTATTTCAATCTACTTATTTAGCATATTAGATACTTTCTATTTAGAATTGCTTAAAAAGATTAATCTTTTGTTGAATCAAAAGTTGTCATTTCGGTGCTTTAAAAACTAGTAAAATTTTCCACTCTTTTGAAAGTACTAAAATTAGTTTTGGTTTTTATCTTTTATTTATTAATTCCATCATATTCTAATAATTTAAATCGTTGTTTTTTATCGAGTCCAAATAAAAAATGGAGGAATCTTTGTTTAGAATCCTAGTTTTGGGTCTCTAGGGACATAAAACAATCCTCGGTTTTCTCTTCTTCTTCATTCCCCTTCACTCCACAAAGTTGTATAAATATTTAGACCTATTTTATAGGGTATAAGTCATATTTTAGTTTCAGTTTTCTGATAATGTAATCATAATTAATAAAGAAGGCAACTAGGTTACACAACGCCCACACTTCATCCCCCTGGGGGATTGGTAGTGTCTCTTTCGTCGCCTGAATTTTTCTAACAATCACATGACACAATTTGATTTATTTGAAGACTGTTTTAGTTAGTTATTTCATTTCATTTCCATATTTTAATTTGTTTAAATATTTTTCTTCCCTCGCTCGTTTCCATGAAGTATGCTCTCTCCACCAACCAAAGGATTCTTGTCGATTATTGGTGGATGATTAGAAAGTGACACATAGCTTATGGATTCTTTTAGTATTTAGTTTTTATTTGCTGCCACAATATTTTTTCTTCAGTATACAATTGAAACAAATATTTTTTCATTCCGGTGTATGCTCTTTCCCATTGCAGGTTTTCCCTGAGCTTTGGGATAATCAAAATCATGAATGCGCACTGATCAATTCTTCATATCTAAATAATTAATTCATAGTAATAAAATAAACAAAATTATAAACATTGCAAAAATATGCACAATGCCTTTTTACATTATTGGGAAAATTTCTCGAAGGAAGTGGGAACTACTGAATAGTGACCTTGAGATACAGTTAGGCTACACCCTTGTTGGTGTAGTGTTGAACACCTTCTCAGAGAATTCGATTCAGCCCACATTTCTAAGTGAGGAAACAATTTTGTCATCTCTCTGGACATACTCTTAGTACTTCATAAGTATATCAAGAATCCCTCTCCCCTTAAATCAACTCATCTTTAATAATTAAAACTGACCAAGATACATTGCAAAACATTTCCTTTTCAGCATCACTTTTGAGTCCATTTGGCATTGATCTGAGTACATAACAATGTTATTTTAATCTGGTTATTAGTTTTGTCAATATTAATCTTTATATACTCATGTTATATGCAGTTGAATGTTTAAACAATTTTGCATCAGTTTTGCGACATTATTATTTACCAAAAAAAACTCCTAAAATAACTTGATTTCATCATTAACAATTAAAATATAAAGAGCCTTAGTTGAACTCTTTCTTAGACACCACCCCCTTGGATTCGTCAGGAGTTTGGACTAAATGGAGGACTCAATATCAAGTGATATTACTTGACTCGAGACTTTCCCCCAAGGAAACACCTAACAACTTGAATATTTTTGTTGCATTTAACCCCTAGGTGTGCGCAAGGTGGAAACAATACTCATAAGAATTGTTCTGAACCTATGATCATATGTATTACCCTGGGTCATATAGTCATATGCTAAAGTAAATCACTATAGGGGTATATAATCCATAAAAGAGACTTGTATCACCTAGTGACCATGACTAGCCATACATCACATAGTATATCCTCGAGACTTAATACAACATAAGTCACGTGGTCTTGATACAACACAAGACTCTTGAGATTAATACACCATAAGTTTGACCTTGATAAAACTCAAGTCTCCAATATCAATACAACATATCATCATGATATTAATATGACATAAGATCCCATTTCAATAATCTCTCCCGAATAGGACTTGATACAACACAAGGTCCTAGCTTAATACAACATAATCTCTGTAACTTAATACGACATGAAAAAAGGAAAATATTAAATTAAAAAAACATTTAAAATTGTTATACCCCCTATCCTATAAAATCCACCTCACCCAAACAACATTACATTAAAAAATATAAATAATATTTTTTATAAACCCTCCCCCCAACCCCACAACATTAAATTTAAAACAATATTAAAATATCATTTTTAACCCCCTAAATGCCCCCCGCTAAACATTATATTAAAAATAAAATTCTTGCCCCTCCCTTATCCCTCCTCCCCACCCCTCCCTTGTCCCTCCTCCATCCTTCCACCTCCCCGCCCCTACCTCCCTCCCCCACCTCCCCGGCCCTACCTCCTCCCTCCCATCCTTATAGGGGGGTGTTTAAATTTTTTTAATTTCTTTTTATTTTAATGTTGTTGGTTGGCTTAGGGGGTTAGTGGGGGTGGGCATGCCAGGAGAGAGGAGGGGGAGGTTATATATTTTTTTAATGTAATGTTGTTTGAGGGGGGTAGGGGGGAGGGGGGAGGGTTTAGGGGGATAGGTGGTATTTAAGTAGGTTTTAAAAAATTAAAAAAACTAAAAACTAAACAATGTGGGATAGGGGGTACCCCTTGCTTCAATTAATACTACATGAATTAAAAAAAATACATTAAAAAAATTTGTAGAAAGATAAAAAAGTGTTAGAATAATCAACCCATAGTTACCTACCTTAGACATTAATTGAATCGTTTTTGTCTTATTACCTAGTTTCCTAGATTCCACTCTATGCTAGTTGCCTTCTACATGTCCTAGAAGTCAACACATGGTAAAAATGAGTCATGGAGAGCTTGGGAAACATCCTGGAAACCCATTTTAGCATGTCTTCTTTATTCTAGATCCTCCAAAGTGCATATCTTCTCTTTCTGAAAAGATGCCTGTTTTATTGATATTTAAGGCAAAAGGAAAAGCTAGACTAGGTGTAGTTGACTTGTTTTTTGCCCACATCATCCTCCCTCATTTTCTCCTAATAAAATCATGTATGATTTGTATTTCCATCCCTCATTATCTTTCTTACTTGACTTATCCAATTCGTGAGCATCTTGGTGGATTTGGAAACTGCTTTATGCACCTATGGGGGATTTGACTAGATTTAGTAAGACTGCTTTTTGACCTTTTTGAATGGAATCCTTATGCATTCGAATCTCTCATGCAATTATATATTTCATTAGCCTATTACTTCATAAGTTTGACTATTGTACACTTACTCAATACAGATTAGTGTTATGCTCCAATTTCAGTCTCCTTTCGTGTTAATTTTTCATGTTTGATTAGCAATTTTGTGAGTGTAATTATTCTATCTCTTGGGTTCAATTTCCACATGGTATCAGAGCCTTTGTAGATCTATTTCCCTCCTTTCATATTACTATTGTAGGTTCGAGATCTTGACTGGAAGCATGTTCTGCTGACCGAAGGGCACAATTTCTGAGCTATGGACCAATCTCAGAAGATCATCTTGACTCCATTCAATTTATTTGAATGGAAAGTTGAGATGGAGATATTGTTGAGAGTGAAAGGTCTCTACAGGGTGACTATGGAAACTAAGGCATATCCCAATGCAGCTACAGAGAAAATCAAATGGCACAACAGGAGGGATGAGGCCTATGGTCTTTTGCGTCTGAGTATTTTAAGAGACCTCCTGTTCCATCTTGATGGATTGAAATCACCTAATGAAGTGTAGGAGAATATTTTAGAGATTTTTGGTAAGACATATGAGATGAGAGGACATAAAATCGAGAATGAGCTGATCTCCTTGAGTCCCAGTAGCTTCGAATCCTTGCAACTCTATTTTTCCAAGTTTAAAGCCCTTGTTTTGCAACTAAAACAATGTGGGATTGAAAAGAAGGAAGAGAAACTAGTTTTGGCCATACTCTCTAAGATTGGCATTGACTATTCAGTGTTTGTTTTGACCTTCCATGCCACCAACTTGACAGCTTGACCCTAGAAGATGCCTAAGCTTACAGAGTTTATGGAATCCCTCACACAGGAACAAGATAAGTTGGTGATGATGGGCACCATCAGACCTTCCAAAGACCAAGATTTGGTTGTTGGAGATTCAAGGGTGGATTCAAAAAGCAAGAAAAAATCTAAAAATCCACCTAAGCAAAAGAGAGACAAGAACAAGTCTCAAGAGGAGCCCTAAGGTTCCAAGAAGAAATACCAGAAGAAGAAGAACAAAGGAGAAATGAGAAAGTGCACATACTGTAGTAAGGGATGTCATCCTAAGAGATCTTGTATGAAGAAACAAATTGACATGTTGACCCAACTCCTAGAGAAGAATAACATCTCCCTTCCTGATTGCTCAAAGAAGAGGGAGGGAGGATCAAATCCAGAGGACAAAGAGAGAGTACATGCCTTGTTGCTGCCACATCAATATCACCTAGCTTCATCATAGAATCTGGAGCTTCTAGACATATGGTTTTGACAAAAGAGGCATTATCCTCTCTTGACATGTCAAAAGGTCCACCAATAGTTTTGGGAGATGACTCTCTCACTGACAGTTTGGGGAAGGGAAGGATTTATTTTGACCATGGTAAGTTCAATAATGTGTTGTATGTTCTAGGTCTTGCCTCTAATATCTTGTCAGTGTATCAGATGACTCACACTAGGTCTCCAAAGAAGGTCATCTTCTCCCTTGATTATGTTGAAATCACTGAGATTTCAAATGGTAAATTCATAGAAAAAGGTGTTGTTGATCACACTTCGAAGGTATACATGTTTTCCCATTTTCTACCCTACTCAAACCTCTCTACTCTTCTGATTCATGCTAATGAGGAAAGCAATCTTTGTCATGAAATATTTGGCCATCTTAACTACAAGTATCCTTATAATTTGAGTGAAAAAGATATGGTCATATGGTTACCAAAGATCAATTTTTCTAATGGAGTCTGTCAAGGTTGTATCCTAGGAAAACACCTAGAGTACAAATATGAGAGAGCTAGTCATGAGAGAACCTCTGCACCTATTGAGTTGATCCACAGTGACATTGCTGGTCTATTTCCTCATATGTCCATGATTCAAGCCAAATATGCACTGACCTTCATAGATGAATTTTCTAGGTATTGTTGGGTTCACTTCCTAAAGCATAAGTCTGAATTTTTTGACCTCTTCAAAGTATTTAAAGCCTTGGTTGGAAACCAGTCTAGGAGGAAACTCAAGATCCTTAGATCTGACAATGGTGGTGAGTATGTCAAGTATGATTTCATTCAATATTGTAAATATTTAGGTATTCAAATGCAGCATTCGATCCCTTACACACCACAACAAAATGGCGTTGTTGAGAGAAATGATAGGTCACTGAAGGAGATGGAAACCTACATGATGGAGGTGTTGGGCCCTGGAATTGTCCATTTTTCCATCATTTATTGACATACCTTTCATCCATTCTCTTACCCTTATTTCTCATTTATCATTCCATTTTTCATCCATTTGTTGTAGCTGCGCGTTGAACAGCCTGCTACTTCCATTGATGTTTTAAGTGGTTAATAGTGATGTTGGGCCCTGGAATTGTCCATTTTTCCATCATTTATTGACATACCTTTCATCCATTTTCTTACCATTATTTCTCATTTATCATTCCATTTTTATCCATTTGTTGTAGCTGCGCATTGAACAGCCTGCTACTTCCATTGATGTTTTAAGTGGTTAATAGTGATTATTTTCCTTTATCTTTGATGAATTAAATATTATTATGCATAATTTTACTAATGATGGTTTATGGAGTGATTTTCCACGTACAGGATGCTCATAGCCAGCTGTTACAACCTTAACGAAAAACGCATGCCACATAAGAACACCTTGATTTGCGTCTTGATTTTCGGGTATATAGAAACGAATCTCAAAACTTCGAGACATGGGTTTTGTGCGTAACATACTCATTTACCCGAATCATGAGGAAATAGCCAAACAAAGCTACATTTTTTGATATGCAGGTGGTTCTTTGAGAGGGTATTTTCTAGATTTGGTGTTGCGGCCGGTTCCAAAGTTGCCATGTTCCAGCTGTTGTAGATCACAAGTTGGGGGTTCAGTTCTTTATTTTCATGAGATAATTTTATGTATAAATATGTAATCAATCTCATTGAGAGGGATAGATATATTTATAGGGGATTAAGCATGATGGATTAGGTAGGATAGGAGATGGATGATAGGAGATGTAAGATAGGAGAGAACACAATGCTATGATGTAGGATTTGATCCAGATCTATTGTAATTTTTTCATTATGATAATACATGCTGGAAGTTTCTTAATTCTGGAGTTGTAGAATTTCATTGTGGAGATCCAGATCTGCTCAGTGGAGAAAGGGCCCTCTTCCCTGAGCAGATGCTGGTAGTGTTAATTGTAAGTGTTTTATTTTGTAGATCTGTTAATTGTTAACTCATGCTTTCATTCATTAGATTTATCATAGTTGTTTTATTATTCAGTTCATGTTTTATTCATTTGATTTATCATAGTGTTCTTCTGTTAATTCATTTTGATAGATCATTGGCCAACTTAGCATTGCTTTCAGGTTTATGTATTTAGATCTTGTTTTATAATAATTTATTTTGTTGAAGTATGATTAGATTTACAATGTGATTTTATGAATAGGCTGAGGATTGATTTACTTTCAAGAAGGTGTCATTTAGTCTACAAACAGTTACGATTGCATACCAATAGATCAAACAGTGTCAGGTAGAAATTGTGCTTGCATATATCTTGCATGATAAATTTGAAATAAAATACTTCCTCGGGTTGATAATTTATGTTTAGCACTCTGCATGTTAAGTTTTAATTAACTGGCATATAGTGGGCATGACATTTTGGCGTCGTTGCCGGGGAAGTTATCAATTGTGCAATAGTACATCTGACATTGTTTTGCAGATGCATTGTTAAAATAGGGCATGTAGCTTGCATGATTACATTTCAGTTTATTGAATTTATTTTGAGTGTTAATTTTCTGTCTTTACATTCAATTTTATTTCATTTTCAATATTTGCAACATAAATCTTATCATTCCCCTTAGTGGTATTGTAAGCACCACCCATTCTACTAACAAGTTGACAGGAACATTCGAAGGAAGGAGCCTTATCATAGCACATGAAGAATCTATGAAGAGATGGTAAATGAGAAAGATGCGGAAATTGTTACCTTCGAATTTCCCATCAGAGATTCGAGAGGAGTAGCACCAACGAAAAGAATTCCCCCACATGTTCTACCAAATTTTCACGGTTTGGAAAATGAAGACCCTAATGTATTTTTATTTCAATTTGAAGTACTTTGTAGAGGATATGGTTATTGTGCTAATGATCAAAATTTTAATGTGTTTCCCCTTACTTTAAAAGGAACAACCCTCCGATGGTTCATGAGCCTTGGTGGGAATTGTATACAAACTTGGGAAGATATGAAACATGTGTTCTTGAAAAGGTACCAAGATTATTGCAGGGTCAATGAAGACATCTTCGAAATGACACAAGGAGAATAAGAGAGTCTGGAGGAATACATAGAACGATTTCAATATAACCTCCAAATATCCAAATAGAGGAATCTGGGGAAGGAAATCTTAAAAACACTTCTACTCAAGGGAATCCAAGCTGAATGTTTGGAAATATTGAATCTGATCGGAATAGGTAATGTATTTCAGTTAGCATATGATGACATTTGTGAGTTATGTAGAAGGCATTCAAGAGGAAAATTCAAGATTGGTAAGAATTCTAAGGAACTTTTATCTCTATTTCTGAAATCTGCTACAAAAACAAGAGTTTTACAAACTGAAATCAGTAATTTATTTGACATTTCTAAAGCTGATTTACAATTGGGTGTTTTGCAAGATAAGGAAAAGCAGGACGAAATAAGAGAAGCAAGGGATTTCCCTTTGGATAGTCTTGAAAGTTGTGGTATATGTGACTTGAATCATTCCACAGATCATTGTCCCTCCTTACCGAGGATGAAAGAAACATATCAAAGAGATTTGGGAGTTGCAGCCAACTCGTTGTAACAGTCATGTCAACCATGGCCTACATCTATGGTTCAAAATTCTATCCCTCCATTTTCTTACTTTCATACTCAATCATTGAATAATCTTCCACCATGGCAGCTGTTGCAGCCTCAATTTAACTCTTACCTACCTTATCCACAAGGTTGGAATGGCCCATCCTATGATCATATGGCCGCTCTCCCTCATGCTGCAACACAAGTTGGTCCTTCAATATCAACCTCACAAATCAATCATCTACATCAGCCACATCTATCTTCTCATCAAACTCCTTAGTACCCAACACAATTTCCTGTCCAATCCACCCTCCACCCTAACCATAATAAAGTAGTACAGTATGCTTACAGTGCTGAACTGTAAAATGTTCGTACATTTCCCTCTTGTTCTACCTCGTATACACCATTGCAAAAAGGCTGTGCATTGTTTCCGCAAATCCATACGAGGCCTGAACATGTTTTAAATCCAATTTTTGCAGATGGAGTTTCTTCTAGTCCTCATAAGCAAGCAGACAAGATCAACAATACACATGTGATATTTGATGGAGAACAGCCATTGGAACCAAAAGCATCATTCACATAATTAGATCTGAAACTCTTATGCATTGAGGAAGATCAGTTTAATAAAGATCTTTATGGTGTAACATCCATGAGCAATCAAGGGAACAAAGACTATATTGAAGCTTGGTTTCAATCTGTCATGAGTCTGCATCATCATTCCATGCTTCACCAATTCTTAGCACCATCATTTCAAGGGAAGTTGATCTCTCATATCCTAGCATTCATAAAGTTATATTTTTCTGTTGGGAGTATGAGTATACTTGAGTCACTTTTTTGAAAATGGCTCCATTGGAAATATGCATACACTTGAACAATTTTTTTTTCCAAGTAGAATAAGGTAGGGTAGAATAACATAATAAAACCATGCTTTTGTTTGTTTAAGTTTTATTTTTTATTTTTGAATAAGTATGCTCTCTTCTTGCGCCATGTTGCGATCTGGAAGATCAGAAAGTAGAAAGATGAGGAATGGGTATGAGATGTTTTCATGAATGCTTTGGAATTGTTGACTAATTGAACAAAAATGCTTAAGTCATTTTTGTCATCAATTTCCCAATTTGTCTCTATTTGTTACAAATAAAAATAAAAATATCATGAAAACAAAATTACAGTAATTATGGAAAGTGAATGGACGATCCACAAGAAAATGATCCCATGATTATGGAACACTTCAAGCTTGAAATTTGACATGAATTTGTTAGCTGCAACACCCAGCTGTGAGTGATTACTCTCAGCTACAACAATGAGCTGCAACACTAGCTATGATAGGGAGTTGCAACACCCATTTGTGACTGTGCTACAGGTAAAAATTTATGAGTTTGAGATATGTGTGTGTTGCACATCATGATATGTCTTTAGTTTTTATTTCCCATAAAATTCATATGCTTTATTTCAACATTATGTCATTTTTTAAGAGTTGCAGCTGTGGCTGCAACAAACCGTGTAAGTCAATCTATGTGCTCAATGCTTGAAATTTTTGGTATGGATGTGTGTTATATTTAAATTTACATCATTAAAATCATTCACACCTATTTCGATCACTTTTTGGGGGTTAAATTTAATTTATTGGATTTTTGTGACATTTTGGCTTGAAAATTTTACTGAAACATAGACGGGACAGTCCATTTTTGGGAGATCAAATGAACTTATTTTTAAAACCTATTTATACCCCAAGTATCCCTTTGAATATAGTTTCCAAAACAATTTGAATTTTTACGATTGGGTGTCAAACGAAAATTTTATGGCCAAAATACTAACAGGGTGTCAAGCTAGCAGCTTAGGAACAGAGCTGGGACAGTCCATTTTTGGATGCCTTATTGGACATATTTTGAAAACCTGTTTCATTGGTATATTTCCCTATGAAACTAGCTTACAATTCAATTTGAATCACTCCATTCCGATTTCATACGCAAATTTTATGACCAAAATACCGACTCCCTTTCCCAAATCTGCATTCCTGAAACTCTATTTTCTAGAATGTTCATTGGATTATTTGACCCATCAATTTTTGTTGGATTCAAAACCTATTTCTAATGGAGATACCTACATGAATCTACTTTCATCTTCAATTGGAATCACATCAATCCGTTATCAAACGAAAAAGTTAAGCCTAAAACCGTGACTGTTGGTCTAGGCCATAATTCGAAGAAACACCTTGTTATGCAGGTTGTTACTGAGTGATTTGGAAGATCATTGCATAGAATTTTAAAAAACTATTTCTAATGGAAATATACCTATGAATTTAATTTAATTTGGATTTGGAATCACTCAAATTGGATAAGGAACGAAGAAGCTATGATCATAATACCGTTGGTGAGTCTAGATGGACATTGCTCTGCCGCAGGTATAAAATGGATTTTGCTTTGTTCATTTTTCTTTGGATTTGTTTTATGAGTAATTGATTGCTGTTTTTTTTTCCATAAGTGTTGGGTGAAGAGAGACCAATCATATTTCTTCTTCCATCATCTCATGTTTTATTGCAGGCAAATGCTAGGTTTTGCAGGTCCTTGGAAGAAGAAGGTCAATGCATGCACGAGTGACTCTTGAAGAATTTTTATCAATTTGAAATTGGATTGAGCACATAAAAAAAAATGGAGAGATTGATGTGCAAACCATATAGAGTCCAATGTTTCTGAAGTCAAGTCCCATTGCTACATACCAGAAATCATTTTTAGACACCTGTCATCCCACTTGTTGCTGAAAGAAACCCCTCAAGAAGCCAATTTCCCTATGGTAGATTCATTCACCCTCCTCATTTAAAAACCACAAAAATCCATTCATGTCGAAGTCCCATTTTCCACTGCTTATGTAGTCACCATAACCATTTTATTTCCCATCACTACTACATCATGACTTCACATATAATTTCTGCTTCTGAGTTTCATGTTGGTCCTATTTTTCACTATGATTCTTCACAATCATTTATTTTGTACTCGTATTGGATGATGTGGAATGCATTAAGGTCTACCTTCCAATGGTCTTGTCCCATCGACTCCGACACATCATCTGGGATCAAGTTTAGAGTTTTTATAGTGCCCTGGTATCTGCATGAATCAATGGCAGATTTCCTTGTTGTTAATCATGGGGATTCATCAATGCCTCTTGATTGACAAATCTTGCAGGTGACTCGACTCCAGCACATCCATTCGTACCTGTCAAGATGCACTAAGGTACTTTAGAGCTCACTGTCATCAAAGGTGAGTTTCTTCACATTGGTTAACGGCATACATTAATGGCTGATAATCCAATGATTTCTTTCCATGCTCGACTTCAGCACATTCATTTGCATGGTAAGAATTGTACGCTAGTTTTGCAGCAGCTGAAGATTATGTGATCTAATGGTTTCAACAATGATTTGCAGCATCATTTGTTCAGAAGTTTTCCAATTCCTTTCCATATTTAGTTCAGCAGTTGATTTTCAGAATAAGAGAAAGGACTTTCTGCTTCTATGGTAGAATTTCTGCTCATCAATTGTCTCAGCAGTTAGTCTTACATGCAACCAGCACAACATCATGGATCAAATTCAGTCTCATCCAGTTTCAGCTCTCATATACATATGTCTCAGCATCAGATCAACCTACATAGCTCCAGCATACACCAGTCCATTCATGTCAACCAAGGCTTCCATGGAAGTAAAACTTGAGGTAAAATAGCATGCGTTTTTTATTTATTAAAGATTTGGGGAAATGTCATGAAGAACCACTAAGCATTAGCCATTTCCATTTTCTAAATATCCTTTTATGTCCATCCATTCCCATCATTTCCCACTCAGTTTTAACACTTCATTATTCATGCACATCCACTTCAAATTCCAACCCAACATCTCACCAACCCAACTGACCAAGCATACAAAAAAAAAGGGGGGATCATACCTTATTGTTGTTACACAAGAACCAACAATAGGAAGTTTTGCTGCTTCCACACAAGAACCAGCAGTAAGAAAAAAATCTTGCTGCTGCCACACAAGAACCAGCAGCAAGAATATTCTTCTCCATGGAGCAATGGGCGAGCTGTTACAAGTGAAATGTTTGTGATCATTTGAAAATCATTGAATGCTGCATATGTTAAGTTTGGGGGAGATGGATAATTTCCAACTAAGAAACAAACTCCTACTTTCCATGAGGACATGAAAAATTATTCAGTTTGGGGGAGGAGCTACTACGCTTGCTGCTTTTTCATTCACATTCATAATTTGGATGCATATTGTTCTTAACATAAAATGTCGAATTTGAATTGAGAATATCTCACAAACCACGAATTGGAACTTCATGAAATTTGGACAGGGAATGCATAACAGCATGATGAACAACCGTGGCAAGTTTCAACTCAATCTAGTGCACGGTTTTCAAGAAAATGACCATCATCACCTACAACCAATTCACATATTTCTAAAAATCCGTGATGTGGGTTTTTCTAAGTTTTGGTGAGGAGATGCACTATAACGGTACTTACCTTCTTGCAAAATTTCAACCCAACCCAGTTTGTATTTTTTGAAATATTGGCTCTGGAAGTTCAGCTGCAATACATTTTTTTCATGTTCAAAAGTGCAGAATTTGATTTGGGCATATCTTTCAATTGGTAAGTTAGATTTACACAAGTATTGGGTTGCATGAGGACATGCAACAAGTTCAGTTTGGGGGAGATGTTGGGCCCTGGAATTGTCCATTTTTCTATTATTTATTGACATACCTTTCATCTATTTTTTTGCCATTATTTCTCATTTATCATTCCATTTTTCATCCATTTGTTGTAGCTGCGCATTGAACAGCCTGCTACTTCCATTGATGTTTTAAGTGGTTAATAGTGATTATTTTCCTTTATCTTTGATGAATTAAAGATTATTATGCATAATTTTACTGATGATGGTTTATGGAGTGATTTGCCACGTACAGGATGCTCATAGCCAGCTGTTACAGCCTTAACCAAAAACGCATGCCACATAAGAACACCTTGATTCGTGTCTCGATTTGTGGGAAGGTGGAAATGAATTTAAATAATTCGAGACATGGGTTTTGTGCGTAATATCCTCATTTACCTGAATTGCGAGGAAATCACCAAAGAAAGCAACGGTTTGCGATATGCAGGTCGTTCTTTTAGAGGGTATTTTCCAGATTTGGTGTGTGGCCGGTTCCAAAGTTTCCATGTTCCAGCTGTTGTAGATCACAAGTTGGGGGTTCAGTTCTTCATTTTCATGAAATAATTTTATGTATAAATATGTAATCAATCTCATTGAGAAGGGAGGATAGATTGATAGGGATTAAGCATGATAGATTAGGCAGGATGGGAGATGGATGATAGGAGATGTAAGATAGGAGAGAACACAATGTTATGATGTAGAATTTGATCCAGATCTATTGTAATTCTTCCATTATGATAATACATGCTGACAGTTTCTCAATTCTGGAGTTGTAGACTTTCATTGTGGAGATCCAGATCTGCTCAGTGGAGGAAGGGCCCTCTTCCCTGAGCAGATGTTGGTAGTGTTAATTGTAAGTGTGTTATTGTTTAGATCTGCTTATTATTTTGTTCATGCTTTCATTCATTAAGTTCATCATAGTCGTGTGCTTTCATTCATCAGATCTGTCATAATCGTTGTGTTGATAATTCATTTGGTAGATCGTTGGCCAACATAACAAGTCTTTAAATGTACGTAATGAGATCTTGTTTCATAGGAATAGATATTGTTTGAAGTGTATTTGATTTACACTTTCATTTATGAATAGGTTTGAGTATTGATTTCTTTTCAAGTAGATGTGATATAGTTTACGAAGAGTTCGATTGCATACCAATAGATTAAACAGTGTCAGGTAGAAATTGTGCTTGCATATATCTTGCATGATAAATTTGAAATAAAATACTTCCTTAGGTTGATAATTTATGTTTAACACTCTGCATGTTAAATTTTTAATTAACTGGCATATAGTGGGCACGACATTTTTGCTCATCAATTGTCTCAGCAATTAGTCTTACATGCAACCAGCACAACATCATGGATCAAATTCAGTCTCATCTAGGTTCAGCTCTCATATACATATGTCTCAGCATCAGATCAGCCTATATAGCTCCAGCATACACCAGTCCATTCATGTCAACCAAGGCTTCCATGGAGGTAAAACTTGAGGTAAAATAGCATGAGTTTTTTATTTATTAAAGATTTGGGGAAATGTCATGAAGAACCACTAAGCATTAGCCATTTCCATTTTCTAAATAGCCCTTTATGTCCATCCATTCCCATCATTTCCCACTCAGTTTTAACACTTCATCATTCCTACACATCCACTTCAAATTCCAACCCAACATCTCACCAACCCAACTGACCAAGTATACAAAAAAAAAAGGGGATCATACCTTATTGTTGTTACACAAGAACCAACAATAGGAAGTTTTGATGCTACCACATAAGAACCAGCAGTAATAAAAAAATCTTGCTGCTGCCACACAAGAACTAGCAGCAAGAATATTCTTCTCCATGGAGCAATGGGCCAGCTGTTACAAGTGAAATGTTTGTGAGAATTTGAGAATCATTGAATGCTACATATGTTAAGTTTGGGGGAGATGGCTACTTTCCAACTAAGAAAAAAACTCCTACTTTCCATGAGGACATGAAAAATTATTCAGTTTGGGGGAGGAGCTACTATGCTTGCTGTTTTTTTCATTCACATTCATAATTTGGATGCATATTGTTCTTCACATAAAATGCCAAATTTGAATTGAGCATATCTCACAAACCAGGAATTGAATCCTCATGAAATTTGGACAGGGAATGCATAACAGCATGATGAACAACCGTGGCAAGTTTTAGCGTAATCTAGTGCACGGTTTTGGAGAAAATGACCATCATCACCTACAGCCAATTCACATTTTTCTCAAAATATGTGATGTGGGTTTGTCTAATTGTTGGTGAGAAGATGCACTATAATGGTACTTACCTTCTTGCAAAATTTTAGCCCAACCCAGTTTGTATTTTTTAAAATATTGGCTCTGCAAGTTCAGCTGCAATACATTTTTTTCATGTTCAAAAGTGCAGAATTTGATTTGGGAATATCTTTCAATTGGTAAGTTAGATTTACATAGGTATTGGGTTGCATGAGGACATGCAACAAGTTCAGTTTGGGGGAGATGTTGGCCCCTAGAATTGTCCATTTTTCCATCATTTATTGACATACCTTTCATCCATTTTCTTACCATTATTTCTCATTTATCATTCCATTTATTGTAGCTGCGCGTTGAACAACCTGCTACTTTCATTGATGTTTTAAGTGGTTAATAGTGATGTTGGACCCTGGAATTGTCCATTTTTCCATCATTTATTGACATACCTTTCATCCATTTTCTTACCATTATTTCTCATTTATCATTCCATTTTTCATCCATTTGTTGTAGCTGCGCGTTTAACAACCTGCTACTTCCATTGATGTTTTAAGTGGTTAATAGTGATTATTTTCCTTTATCTTTGATGAATTAAATATTATTATGCATAATTTTACTAATTATGGTTTATGGAGTGATTTTCCATGTACATGATGCTCATAGCCAGCTGTTACAGCCTTAACAAAAAACACACACCACATAAGAACACCTTGATTCGAGTCTTGATTTTCGGGAATATGGAAATGAATCTCAAAAATCCGAGACATGGGTTGTGTGCGTAACATCCTTGTTTACCTAAATATCAACGAAATCTCCAAACAAATGTACAGTTTGCGATATGCAAGTGGTGCTTTGAGAGGGTATTTTCTAGATTTGGCGTTGCAGACGGTTCCAAAGTTGCCATGTTCCAGCTGTTGTAGATCACGAGTTGGGGGTTCATTTCTTCATTTCCATGAGATAATTTTATGTATAAATATGTAATCAATCTCATTGAGAGGGATAGATATATTGATAGGGGATTAAGCATGATGGATTAGGCGGGATAGGAGATGGATGATAGGAGATGTAAGATAGGAGAGAACATAATGTTATGATGTAGGATTTGATCCAGATCTATTGTAATTCTTCCATTATGATAATACATGCTAGCAGTTTCTTAATTCTGGAGTTGTAGACTTTCATTGTGGAGATCCAGATCTGCTCAGTGGAGAAAGGGCCCTCTTCCCTGAGCAGATGCTGGTAGTGTTAATTGTAAGTGTTTTATTTTGTAGATCTGTTAATTGTTAACTCATGCTTTCATTCATTAGATTTATCATAGTTGTTTTATTATTCAGTTCATGTTTTATTCATTTGATTTATCATAGTGTTCTTTTGTTAATTTATTTTGATAGATCGTTGGCCAACTTAGAATTGCTTTCAGGTTTATGTATTTAGATCTTGTTTTATAATAATTTATTTTGTTGAAGTATGATTAGATTTATAGTGTGATTTTATGAATATGCTAAGGATTGATTTACTTTCAAGCAGGTGTCATTTAGTCTACAAACAGTTACGATTGCATACCAATAGATCAAACAGTGTCAGGTAGAAATTGTGCTTGCATATATATTGCATGATAACTTTGAAATAAAAGACTTCCTCGGGTTGATAATTTATGTTTAGTACTCTGCATGTTAAGTTTTAATTAACTGGCATATAGTGGGCACGACACGAGGCTAAGAATTTTCCACCAAAGATTTGGGCTAAGGATATAAACTATGAATCCTACATCCATAATAGGGTGCCTCATAAGCATATTGATGGTATGACTCCTTTTGAATCTTAGAGTGGGCACAAGCCAAATGTGACCCATTTCAGGATTTTTGGCTCAAAGGCTTGGGCTAGAATTCCAACTGAAAAGAGAAAGGCTTTGCAGCCCCAAAGCCAAGAGTGCCTATTTGTTGGGTATTCTGAAGATTCAAAATGGTACAAGCTGATCAACTTGAGCACTAACAAATCTTTCATTGAAAGAAGTGTTCAGTTCCAAGAAGAGCCTTTAGTAGCAGTCGAAGTTGGAAATTCTTCTTTACCACCAGATCCATTGATTGTAAGTGGAGAGACTAATAAGTTTGTTGATTCTGATATGTCTGATAATGATGATTTGATTGCAGATCCTAACATTATTACAAGAACAAAATGGGAAGCAAATACCATTCATGCAGCTAGGGAACTAGCTGGAAATCCTAGTGTCACTAGGAGGACTAGATCTCAGTTTGAGAGTGCCCTTTGTGTGAAAGATCCTCTATTTGCTGAGAAGTTCTATCTGATGCTTGAATAAGATACATAGACATATGAATATGCAGCACATGATCTAAGATGGAAAAAAACCATGAAATAATAATTCAGCTCGCTCTAGAAGAACAACACTTGGGAACTGGTTGATCTTCCCCTAGGGAGGAAGCTAGTTCAATGTAAGTGGGTTTTCAAGACTAAGTTTTCTGCTGATGGTTCACCTTTGAAATATAAGGAAATATTGGTAGCCAAGGGCTACTCACAAGTACATGGTATTGACTACAATGAAACCTTTGCACCAATGGCAAAGATGGACTCCATAAGGCTAGCTTTAGCCATTGTAGCTTCGAAGAAGTGGGAGGTACATCACATGGATGTGAAGTGTGCTTTCCTAAATGGATATGTCACTGAAGAGATTTACATGCAGCAACCTAAAGGGCTTGTTTCTAATCCATATTTAGTGTGCAGGTTAAAGAAATCATTGTATGGGCTTAAGCAAGCCCCTAGGGCTTGGTATGCCAAGATTGATGTCGTTCTGCTGTCATTGAGTTTTTTTCGATGCAAGTCTGATCCTAATGTCTATTTGAAGCCGATTCATGGTTTTTTGATGATTATTTTCTTGTATGTGGATGACCTTCTGGTTACAGGAAGTTCAAAGAAAGAGATTTCCTCCTTGAAGGATGCAATGAACCATGCATTTTCTATGACATATTTGGGATTGTTGAGCCAATTCTTGGGTCTCAAAATTGCTCAATACCAACATGGAATTGAAGTACATCAGTCTAAGTATGCCTTATATTTGCTGAAAAAGTTCAACATGAAATATTGAAATCCAAGCAAGACTCCCTTCCTTTCAGGAGTTAAGCTTGAAGAAACAGGTTCTTCTCCTATGGTAAATAATACACTGTATAGGTAGTTGATTGGGTGTTTTCTTTATCTTACACACAATTGACCTGATATATCTTATGCAGTTAGTGTGGATTCAAGATACACGGACCAGCCTCATGAGATCCACTAGAGAGCAGCCAAAAGGATCCTAAACTTTGTTCAAGGAACATGAACTAATGCGATCTTCTACAATGAAAAATCTGATCTTGATTTCATTAGGTTTACTAACAGTGATTGGGAAGGTGACAACACAAATCGAAAGTCAACATCAGGATATGTGTTCATGCTTGCAGAAGGACCAATCAGTTGGTCAAGCAAGAAGTAGAGTGCCATAGCACTCTCATCTATAGAAGCAGAGTATAGAGGAGTTGTAAATGCAACAACTCAATGTTTGTGGTTGCAGGGAATACTTGGAGAATGTGGTTTCAAATCAGATTTTTCAATTATTATCTACTGTGATAATCAGACCACCATTCAAATATGAAATGATCCAGTTTAGAGATAGTGAACCAAGCAAATTGAGATCTATATGCACTACATCAGACAACTTGTGCATGATGGTACCATTCATCTACTCTTCTGTGCATATTTAGAACAAGTGGCAGACATCTTCACCAAAGTTTTTTGTGAGAAGACATTCAAAAAATCTCAAATCACTACTGGGGATTTTTGGTCATGCTGTGAAGCATGATTGATGACAATATTTCCAAATTTTGTTTTCCTGTCCATGTTTAAGGGAGGATTTTTCCATTGGGTTTTTTGTCTCTTTCCTTGTTTGTATGGAAAAGTAGTATGTAAAGGGTGACTAAGCCTTGTTGCTAGGCCCTATAGTTTTCTGATATTTACTCATAAAGTCAGGCGTAAGGGGGGGTTTTAGAATAATCAACCCATATTTACCTACCTTAGACATTAATTAAATCATTTTTGTCTTATTACCTAGTTTCATAGATTTCACTCTATTCTAGTTGCCTTCTACATGTCATAGAAGTCAACACATGCTAAAATTGAGTCATGGAGCACTTGGGAAACATCCTGGAAACCCATTTTATCATGTCTTCTTTATTTCAGATCCTCCAACGCATATATCTACTTTTTCTGAAAAGCTGCCTGTTTTATTGAGATTTAAGGCAAAAGGAAAAGCTAGACTAGGTATAGTTGACTTGTTTTTTGTCCACACCATACTCCCTCATTTTATCCTAATAAAAGCATGTATGAGTTATCTTTCCATCTCTCATTAGCTTTCCTACTTGACTTATCCAATTCGTGAGCATCTTGGTGGATTTGGAAATTGCTTTATGCACCTATGGGGGCTTTGACTAGATTTAGTAAGCCTGCTTTTTGACCTTTTTGAATGGCATCCTTATGCACTTGAATATCTCATGTAATTATTTATTGAAGTAGCCTATTACTTCATAATGTTGGATATTGTACACTTACTCAATACAGATTAGTGTTATGCTCCAATTTCAGTCTCTTTTGGTGTTAATTTTGGATGTTTGATTGGCAATTTTGTGAGTGTAATTGTTTTATCTCTTGGGTTCAATTTCCACAAAAAGAAAGGGTTAAAAAATAAATCACTGCCAAATTGACATCTTGATATTAGAGTAAGTTGATATACTTGTTTATGATTTCAAGTTTACAAATAAATTCACTCTTCTCTCTAAGACTATAGAGATTACTAAGAGGTTGCTACCAAAAGAAGAAGTTGCAAGATGGGAGTCTGTTAAAGCAAGTTGTATATCTAGAAGGAATATGGCATCTGAAATTATGGGCATAAATGTAGACTTATATGGTTCACCCATTTATAATAGAGAAGAATATGGGTCATCTACATATTCATCCAGTCCTTCATCTATAGAAAATGTAGATTTTGACGGAGTGTTAGAATCCATGGATGAATTTGAATAATTTTGCATGCAAAATTTTAGATGTTTTTTATTAGTATGTTCTTGTATGGTCTAAAATATCATTTCACTATGAATCACATCATAATTTCTTTTATTTTATATGGTTAGAGTGGTAAAAATATTTATGAAATATATATATTTTTTTAATATGCAAGTTTAATAAAAGTTGTAATTTATCTCTTGAAGAAAAAATCATTTTCCAATTTAGGGATTAATTTTAAAGTTTTCGTAAACAATAGTATGGGATGTTTAGACCATGGCTCTATTTTTTACCCTGAAAATAAAAGGTGTATACTGGTATCAACAGTTTTCTATTTGGGTGTTGTTTTTGGTGTTTTTTTATGCAAAAATCATCGTTTATGGCTAGATTTCTTGTTCTAAGTATAAATTTCTTGTTTCATAGTATAAGTGGTTTTACTCGTAGAAACCTGGTTGTATCTTGTGAAACCATCCATCATAAAAATTATGTTTTCTCCTAAAAATTTATGTAAACTTTGATCCATTTTGGGAAAAGGATAGTTGTCCTTTAGGGAGCAATTGTTCAAGTTTGTAAAATCAACACATACTTATTTCTCCACTCTTTTTTTATAGGTACAAGATTAGAAACCCATTTAGACTATCTCAAAGGAATTATTATTTTTGCATATAACAATTTCCTTATTTCCTTTTCTATAATGGGAAACAAAATGGGCTTGGTTTTCCTAAGATTCTCCTTGAAAGGATTTATTCCTGGATTTAGAGGTATTTTTTATGTTCAATTCTTGATGTATCATAGGTTTTTAAATATTGTTACCTCCACGCAAACAAATCTATAAATTCTTTGAACACTTTTATGTATCTCTGTTTTATTTCCTCAAGCATCAACTTGGATAGTTTGATATTATTAGATCCTTTATCAGTGTCAATATTTAGTTCCTACACATCCTCTTCTTTAGGTTGAGTTACAGGTTTGTTAGGCACATCATTTTTAGCAAACAACCTCTCTAAAGGAACCAATCCTTTAGGTATGAAGTTGTTTTTTAACTATACTATTTTATGATTTTCTACTTTGTCGCTTAACTTCATATCTGTATCTTTTTCCTCATGCAAGTTTATGTATTCATCTTCATCTTGTTCTTAATCAATGTAGGCACTAGAAAATTCATCCACCAGTTCCAAATATATTTTCATTTTCTTATCATCTTCAAACACTTGCCAATGTTTAGTTTTATTAGGAGCTGATGGTTTATAAATAACCTCTACTTCATGCTTAACTTTAATTTGTGTAGGAGGTTTGAAAGTACTAGTTGCTACTGCTAATGAAACATTTTTTTTATTGACTTATCTAATAAAAATAGTAATATTAAAGGCTTGAAATAAATTGTCTATAAAATCCCACACTGCATTTCTGTAAGCTCTCATCGTGGGGTGTTTGTCTGATATATGGTTTTAATTTTCTACGCTATCATTTTTGAATCTCCAAAGACTTCTATCTAAATCTATTCACATTCTTATTACAACCTCTAATACCAAGATTAATGCTTCATATTATTCCACATTATTTGTAGTTTCAAAATTCAATTTAAATGAGAACATAAATTCTTCATTGTTGGGTGAGATGAGCACTACTCCTGCTCATGCTTCTTCATTGGTAGAAGATCCATCAAAATACATGTCCCAAATCTGATATCGTGTGGTATTTGTATCTTTCACAACCATTAAAGGACAATATTATTTATCATAATCACACCCTCCTGTCAACATGCAGTAACCCATATCATCCTCAACATCGCATATTGGATAGTTTACTACCTTCACTTAACACATATGCATATTTGTCTTCCTTGTACAGTCTTCTTGTTTCTCCTACAGAAAATGGGATGGTTGCATACTTCATATCCATATGCATGGTTCCTCCCATCCTCTTAGCACATGTCTTGAAAATAACATGCCATATCTTGGGGGAATATTTGCCACTACAACATCTAGCATAATACTTTTATATGGAAGCTGCGATAAAGTTACAACCACATCTTTGATCATACCAACACACTTCATTGGCTCAAAGTCAAAGATATAAAGTCCATGATAAGGTTTGGTCCTTCAAATCCCAGTTCATCCATTATCACTTTAGGCATGAGAGAATGTGATGCTCCGAAGTTCAACCTATAGTTATGTATCAACTTTCCATGTAGACTCATTGTGATATAAAATGGGAGAGTATAATATTATGGTTCATGTTATGCACCAAGACCTACTTCAATTTCACGGCATTTTGTGGGAATATAATAAACCCACTTCATAATTTAGGATAAAGTATTCATCTCTTCATTTTTGTGATTTAGTCTCTATTCTTCTCTCTATTTTTCTTGTGTATGCTTGTGAGAACTATCTTAGTAGCAAGATCTATTTCCCATGCTTCTTATTAGTATCAAGGCTCTATTTACTCATAGAATTAGAGTTGTTATTTTTACATGGTATTAGAGCACAAGGTTTTTCACGTTCAATAGAGTTAAGGAGCTATCTATTCTCTCTATCAGAGTGCATCTAGTATCCTATTCCTCTCTAAAGAAGAGCTTGTATTAAGCTTACAAGATTTTCTATTAGTTTTATTTGTGTAGGTTTCAGAGAGTTTCTTCTTGATCGCATCAACATCTTAGCATGGATTCTTATTCATATATGATCCTGAATCCCTTAAACTATCATGAATGGAAATCCAATATTGGCATTCTATTTCATAGTAAGGGACTCTATAGAGTTTCCATGGCTTTAGAAAATGAACCGAATTCTGTGGTTGAGAAAGCTAAGTGGAATAATAGGTTGAATGAATCCTATGGATTTCTTTGCTTCTCTATTTATCTGGATATACTCTTTCATCTAGATGGTTTGACCATCCAAACCAAGTATGGACCAAACTTGAGTCTCTCTTTGGAGTTCAATATGAGTTAAGAGAGCATTAGTTGGAGATTGAGTTATTCTCAATGAGTCCAAGAAATTTTGATTCTATTGATGGTTTCTTCACCAAATTAAAGTCACTTGTTATAATTCCCAAGCATTACAGGATTAAGAAGAAATATGAGTAATTAATCATTTTCGTTCTTTTGAAATCGGGTCCTAAATACTTAGTTTTTGTGCCTACTTTGCATGCTACTAGGCTTGTTGTTTCAAATTGGAAAATTCCTTCTTTGTGTACTTTCTTTGATTCACTAACAAATGAGCAAGATAAATTGATATTTGATGGGTTATATTAAATATTCCAAGGGAAATGATCATGCTCTTATGGTTCAAGGAATTAATATTGAAATATAAAAATAGAATCAAATTTTGAAAGAGAAGAAGCCAAAGTTATAAATTGAAGATGAAATTTCAAAGCCTATTGATGAAGATTCAATGAAGAAAGTCAAGAAGAAAGGGAGCACATCCAAGTTTGCTTATTGCATCAAGGGATTTCAAATAGAGAAGAAATATTTCAAGAATGATATGGACATCATGTCTTAGCTTCTTGGGAAGCATAACGTTGAAGTTCCAGATGAGCTAGAAAAGCCTACTGAATCATCAGAACACTGCCATAGTGCACAGTCCCAAGGTAATATCACCTATTCCTTGAGTGTTAGAGATAAATAATTTAATCATATCTATTGTAGAAATAAATTTTATGATATATCAGAATCATAATGATCATATCATTTATTTGATAATCCACCTATCAACCTCCTATATTCATCTCTCAATAATTATGATTTTCCACTAGATCCCGATTTGTCTTTAAGAAACTATTCTTCACATGATCATAATTCTGATTTAGAAGAATGTTTTCAGTATGATATACATTTCATGAAGCCATTCATACAACCATCCATACCATATACCATACCTCTAAATACTTCTAATACTATACAAATCCCAAGTTCACTAGTTGTTTCCTCATTGGTCTATTATGCGGTGTTACTTATATTACATGGTTTGAAGTATTGCTTATCCTTCACTGCTCGGTTATACATGAACTTAGTCATAATTGGATTGATATTACACATATTTGGATATGTTCTAAGCACTTACGGTTCATATCTCAAGTCCATCTATCATTCATATTTTTATACTCATAAGTTTTCCCTAGTTTCTCATACTTTTCCCAGTATGTCTCTATATACTCATGGCATCACTGAAACCATTTTATTTGTTGTTCCATATTCTAATGTTTATGATATATCATAGTATTTTCAACCTCATATCAGATCTAGGAAGTTGCTACATCATATTGTAAGAAAGATATGTGATCCACATCACAATTTTGCAGTTATACAAGGAACTGATTATGTAACAAATTGTCTTAATTTTTGTACTCTTTGTGAAGGATTATGCACACATATCTCTTTTAAATTCAAAATTTTGTTTTAAATACAGAGTTTTTTAGCAGCAAGAATCATTCATATAATTCTCCTACTTCATCAGATAATAAGATACACGGAGTCTCTCCTCTTCCTTCTTGCATATTCTACACTCTATCACATGATCATGGAGTCTACAAGATTCTTCATCAAGTATTTGACTAGAAGCAATTCATTCAGCTCATTCAAGTGAATATAAATACCTATTGAATACATGTTATTCAAATTTTGTGTCTTTTCCTTTCTTGAGGGATGATTTTCTCCATGTGGTTTTTCCTCTTTCCTCACTTTTCTGGACATGAATAATTGTAAAGGGTGACCATAGACTTGTTGTTGGACCCTATATGCACATATATTTATGACTATTCAAACATAAACATCATGAATTTAGACTTAAAGGGAGCAGGGGGTGGTGCAGGAATATAATAAACCCACTTCATAACTTAGGATAAAATATTTAATCAATTTTGATTAATTTCCTACCCATTAGCCTAGATGGTTGGAAACCACTTGCACCATATGGTAAACACTTTTCATATATACCCCAGGAACTCTTTAATATTGATTCTAGTTTGATCCTTCCCACTTTATTGAATTCCATAATTAGTAACTGTGCTTTCCTGCAAATTCTATCTTTCACTGCTTTATTCAGGCTTTTCGGTGGATAAGGTAAAGCTAGTCTACTAGGAAATTTATATCTTTTATTTCCAACCCATCCTCCATGATTTTCTCTCCATATTACAATATTAGCATGTTTTTTTATCATACTTGATAACTCACTCATGATTTAGCTAATTCACAAGGTCCTTGACTTATTAGGAAAGTGATTTAGCCACCTATGGGGGTTTACCATATTTAGTAAGTTAATCTTTATGAGCTTGATGAGTTGTCTCCAATACAACTCAATTTTACCTATGAGGGATATACTATTTATGTACACTATTAATCATAATTATTCAATGGAAGGATACAATCCAATATTCATCTCTTTGTTTATGTGATTGAATCTTTATTCTTCTCTCTATTTTTCCTGTGTATGCCTGTGAGAATTATCTTAATAGCAAGATATATTTCTTATGATTCTTATTAGCATCAAGGATATATATACTCATACCATTCGAGTTTGTATTTATACACTCTCATCAACCATATTTATACAGTTAGATTGATTGCTAGGATTGTTTAACTTTAAACCTTTCTCAATTTGTTTCATGTATACAAGGTTCCTAGAAAGTTTTGTCAGAGGTATGGAAATATTTATTTTAGACAATTCCTATTTAATATCAAGAGAGTGGATATACTTCTATTGATATTTCGTTTTTGGAAAATATCTTCTAATTTGGGAGATATCGGCTTTCTTTTGAGCAACAGGAGGTGTGAACGTTACTCCTGAGGTGGATGGGGAATCAAATTTATTTTGAACAAGAGGATGCTTTTTAAACAGAGGTTGGTTTATCAAAGTCTTTTAATTCTTGGTTTCTTGAAATTTTTTCTTATGAATAAGATCTTGAGGCTTCTTTTCACATTGGTTTCTATGCCTAAGAAGATATATCTTTTGTATATCAGGTTCATTTTGATTCACATCTTCATGCAAAAACCTTTCATATTAATTATATTTAAATGGATAATGATATCTTCATCATGCATCCAATTAGCTTATTCAACATGTTCAATAAACTCTTCATCTAGGGAAAATCTATGACATGATATGCATCATTTGGTCTAACAGAAGGCCGTATAGGAGGATATCGATTTATCCTTCCTATGTTGAGGATTTGCGTATTAAAAAACCTTCTAAATTTATTTGTATTTCTTGTCCAGTGGATTTAGGATTTATATTCTGATTATTTCCCTCGTTCTCAATTCTTACTATCTTATTTGACATACCTCTCAATATCTTGGTCATTTCCTCTATCTTGTCTTCCTGATTTTCTTTATTTTGATTCTCATTTGAGGTTTCAGCCTCATATTTAGGATTCTTATTATCAAATTATTTCTTATTCTTTATTTGACCTGAGGATGTCATGTTTTCTTCTACATCCAAAGAATCGTCTTGCATATTTTCTAGGGTTGCAAATCTTTTCTCTCTTAGGATCATAACAAAGTCATCTTCATAAGCTCCTGCATAAGTGAACTTTGTAAAATTATATCATTTGTAATTTTATTATATAGTTTGTTAAATATTTTATTGAATCCAACTATAGTTTCGCCATTCTTTTTCTTTAATGCTGAGAACTGAGTAAGGTAGTATAAGTTATCCATATTCTCCCCCCCTCTATATTTTAAATGCTCGATGTAGAGCATGCAAAGAGTCGATAGAATTAGAAGGTAATATTTTGAACCATTTTATTACCTATGATTCTAGTGTTTGGACAAATAATCTCATATACATGTCGTCATCCTCAATCAGATGCTTATAAGTGAAATTTTGAAACTTATCCATGTGTTCTTTAGTTGCGATATCCTTCTCCCCATCATATTTGTATAAGAGCTTTAAGTAATATTTAGGAATGTCATGCATATTTAAAGGTATGTTTATAGGACCATATATGGCTACAATGCATGGGTTAGCATACGATGGTGGGACTCCAATTTTGAAGGTTGTGTGATAATAGGTTGCATGTGTTGTGTAAATGGAGGTCTTTGAGGTTGCACAAAATATTGAGAAGGGATACATGTACTAGCTGAGTGAGATGAAGTTGTAAAATGTGGTTCAAGAACATGATCTAAAGGTGTTTCAGGAATATTATAAGTCCTTTCTTGATTATTTAAATATTCAAATGTTTCTTTATTTTCAATTGAAAATATATCAAAGGTGAATTTAATAGTGGAGTACCTCTCCCTTGAGGTGAAGTAGATTTATCCAATGAGTTCTTGAATATATAAGGCCAAGGAGATCTTTTTTCTATGGATTCTTTCTAGTGTGTTGCTTGCCAGGATCTAGCTTTATCCAATTGAGTCACCAAATGAAATTTCAACCAGCATTGTCTGATCCGCTTCACCATGTAGGAATCACATGTTTACAATGTTTCACCTAAGGAATAATATTCTTTAACTACACTGCTTGATAATGATTCCATTTTTCATGTTAGTTCCCAAAGGTGAACTAGGATGAAGTAACATACCTAGGCATGATGAGGCTCAAATTAGCGATATTAGAGCTATATCGGTATATAAATTTGGATTTGACTCATCTTAATGAATGTTGTTGGTATTTTTAATAGGTTTGTGAATAAAATAGAAGTGTAAATATGAATGACAGAGGAATTCCATGAAATATGAAAGAACAAATAGGAAAATGAGATGAGGAGAAATGATGAAAAATATCTTGGAAATTAGTAAGTATCGATGGGTGAATTTCCTAAAGAAAGATAGGTTTTGAACATACTGAGCTGTATTAATTGGACATAATTTAGTAATTCTTTACAGTCTGAGAGGGTTAACATGAGATATTTATGATTCCTAAGTAGTAATACATTTAATGAATGTAATACAGATGGAAAATATCCATATACAACATAGTCACAACATGCATTAAAGATCATGACATAATCAAATGAACTTTGAAATTCTGGGATAACAACGAACATTTAATTATAAACATAGTATCAATGATACTCAATTTAGATCAAATATTACTGCACACATGTATTAATTTTCTTATGAACCTCTCATATAGAAAATAGAAGGACAAAAGAAAAAATGGAAGAAACTCTCTGCAAGATTTCATTTCATTAATCTCTGGCAAGGTCTTTATAAAGCAACATTGTGCACCCGACTCAACATATTCATAAAGAACACTTCTAGTTTTGAAAATTTCATCCTCGAGCTCTTGGCTCATTTTAAATGATATAGACCCCTGGGGCACGTAAAATCAGTTTGTTTATGATTTGAATCATAACATAAAATTAATAATTTTTCACTATTTACCTTTATACATTGAAATATTACATTTTTATACAAAACTATGTTTTATTCCTGCCTTATACCCCCACCTCTTTTCTTTCCTTGAACTAGTGATTATTTTCCATGCATGGTCTATTGAGTTGGCATTGGGGAAAATTTTAGAGATATGCCAAATTGGATCATTCTCTGAAATATATCCGAATATGCTGGACTTCCAGGTGTCATTGGATTTCCAGGTGGTATAAGTGATAGTGGAGCATCCTGTCTAACATATTGTTTGTTAAAGAAATATAACTATTGAAGATATTATATTTTGTACTATTATTGTTATTACCCCTTTCAGAGACGTTGTTCCTCCGATTAGGGATATCATTGATTTAATTGGTCATGTAAAGTCTTGAGCTAAAACTTCAGTTGTAAGTCGGGTCAGTAATACTCACCAAAGTATTATTAAAATGTATTTTGGAGTGTCCCAAGAGGTCATCTTTTTTTGGGAGGAGAAGTCGGTCATGTTCGGTTATTAGGATTCTCAAATTATTAGTATAAATAGGGGAGGCACCTCACTCATTTGGACAAACACATAACTCAAGAAGTTGTGCTAGAGTGAGAAGAAACAATCCATTTGGAGGAGAGGAAATAGTATAGTCTTGTTCTTTGGTTCTTACACTATAATTGGGTGAGTTTATACAGAGGAAGTTTTGCTGTGATTTTCCATATGAGGGTTTCCCAGGATAAATATTGTGTTTTCTTTTGTGTTGATGTGATTTTTATTTTTTTAGTGATCCTTTGTTCTATTTGTTTAGAAAAATTAACATGGTATCAAAGCCAACCTAAAAGAAGACATTGTGTAGCAAATATGACAACTCAACTATCTAGGTTTCAATATTCCATAGAACTCCCTCCAAAAATCAGTTAAAAAAATAAGTACCATTCAACTTGCCCTAGGAGGGTGCATCTTTCTATCAAAGCAATTTTTAGTTCTGAGGATTTTCACTTTTTGATCTATCACTATTGTCAGGAGAAACTAGGGCATCCAATTTTTCAAGGTTCCATATTTAGATTCTAGAAAATAAATATATATTATAGCTCTCCTTTGAGAGGCACATATTTTCCTCCTCTCACATCCACAAGTGATCTTAGATGAAAAATTAGGGTTTCCTAGTCAAACCATAGGTCATCCTGAAGCTGGTTCCAAAAAAAGGTATTCAAACAAGTAAGTACTATCCCCTATGTTTCCATTTGAGGTTCTCAATCATTAAATATGACAAACAATACCAAGATGGATGAAAATATTAAGGGAGAAGAGAACTTTAGAGCACGGAAGTAGAGAATCATGCTCATCCTTTAAGAGCATGACCTAGATGGATACATGAAATAAGAGGTCAAGGAACCAGCGGGAGAAGAGGAGAAATCCAAGAAAAATAAGGATATGATCAAATTCAAGAGGATCATATCTAACTCTATTAAGGATAACTTGATCTCCCAAGTGTCCTCAAAGAATACTCCAAAGGAAGTGTTTGATGCACTAACCAGTATGTTTGAAAGGAAAACATCAACAAGAGAATGACCTTGAGAAACCAACTCAAGGGTGTGAAGATGAAAAAGTAAGAAACCATGCATTCATACTTCTCCATAGTGTCTCAGATTAAAGAAAAATTAGAATCCATTGATGACATGGTAGAATAAGTTGAAGTTGTGATGACCACTCTTAATGGTCTTTCAAGAGAATGGGATTCTTTTATCAGAGGAGTATGTGCTAGAAGAAAAATAACCAAATTCATCAAGATATGGGAGGAATGTGTACAAGAATAAGGAAGGTTAGAAAATAGAGAAGATAAGTTAAATGAAGATGAATATCAAGCTCTAGTTGTGCATACAAATAATGGAAGGAATAAAAGGAAGGATCGAGGATATCCCACAAGTAGATCGCTAGACCTCAAAAAGGGTAAGAAGTTTAAGAAGGATTACTCATACTATGAATTTTATACATGCCATAAGTTAGGACATATCTCCAGACATTTTCCACTTAATAAGAACAAGTTCAAAAAGAAGAATGAAAATTTTCACGCCCATGCAATTGAAGAAAATGGTTCAGATGAAGAAAGGATCAAAGAGAATGAAAACTATGATGTACAATATGTCTTAGTATCAACCCTCACAGGATCTATCTCTCATGGAAGTGATACTTGTCTCATAGATAGTGGTTCTTCCAAACATATGACAGGCCACATAGATTCTCTCTCATGACTTAGAAATATTATCCACACAAAGTTCAGCTTGAAGGTGACTATCAATATCCTATCAAAGGAATGGGAGAAGCTTCCTACAAGCTGAAATCTCGTAAGTCTATGAAAATGAAAGAAGTCTTATATTTTCTAGATTTAAAGAAGAATATTATTTCTATATTAGCTCTAGACAAGAAAGCATTCATAGTTGCCTTTGTAGATAGTGAAGTTCTTATGTGGTCAAAAGGAGAAAATAGATATGATGCAATTGTAATAGGTATTAAAGAAGGAGGGCTCTACAAACTAAAAGGGATATAGACTTAGCTTTCACAACTTGTATGTAACGTCCCCTTCCATCAATCCAATGCAAGGAAGGGAACATTAACCAAACTACCGGGCTTATTGACAATTCTTAGACCCAGTCCATTTCTTTGGAAATGCAGGGTTAAATAAAACTTGTGCATACCTATTCATACTCAACAAGCACATCGGAATTAAACACTATGTATGCACACAGTTTCATCATGCAATCAACATGTAAACATTAGTCATTAATTAAGACATTGCAGAACATGGGATTAATACAACTCAATTAGTAAACACAACGGAATAACCATATTAACATACAAGTAGAAGGGGATTCTTCAACCTATTTCCTTCAGGCAGAATAGTGAAACAATCACATAATAATCAATTCCATTCTCATGCTATGCACAAGCATCATACCAACTAACTTAAGATAATCATTTCATCCAAGTAACATAAGTAATTTAACGCACAGGGAAAACCACAGATGAACATCCTTCAAACCACAGAGAATACTTATCTTTGAGATGAAACTGTTCAACAACTGGCTATGTGAGAGCAACGTTCCACCCAACCATAGATCTCTGTCCAGCCTGTATTCTTTCAGCTGAGAGATCACCCCCAAGCTGGGCTGTGTATCCACTAAGGAGGAACTAGATGGGCTCACTCACAGCCATGGGTTCACTCAAATGGTCATGCTAAGCCAACACCCAGTTGGGTTTATCAAGCATACAAGAAGATAGAGGAGGGTAATGTTACGACAATGAGCTCAACAACAGAGCTACAGGCATCTCAAATGAACTCAATAGTCAGGCACCCACATTACCTACCACATCCAGCACAAGGAAGGTCCCCTTCTCTGCTACACAGTCCCTCAGGCAACTCTTCCCTCCAGTTCTCTTTAGGATGGGCATAGAAAGGTCCAGCTGCTAGCTTCCTGAGATTTCAGCCTTTACTGGGTTTATCAAGCAATCCCAACCTCTGTTCCAACATCCACACTTGGATTTCTCACCATTCTGTCAACGAATAACTCAAATCCGTCACTGACTTTCTGGGCTGCAAAAAATGGGTTTTCCCATGGATTTCGGGGTAGCTAATGCTCCCAAATTCTCCCTAAGGTTCATACCTATGGATTCCCCATTGGATTTTACTGTCCAATACCAAATATGGGCATTTTTGGCTCTTCAAAACGTGGGTTTTTGCATAATTGCGATTTCTGGTTTTTCACCCTGCTGGGAACTCGTTTTTGGATCCAAAATGATGTTGGGTCCTTCCACAATGGAATGGGGATGAGGAAGAAGCAATCCCCAAGAGGTAGAGTGACTTGTGGTACAAGAAAACAGAGCCCATACTCTGCCATACGAATTTCTGGGATGCCCATGCTCCATTAAAGCCATGGATTGTTTTTCTTCAACCACTTCCTTACAACAGAGTTAAATGTCAACAAGGAAAGTCAAATGGGTTATCACAATGACATATGGCAGCTTATGGTTCAATCCCACAACCCCTTCACCACTCCCTAGTGGATACACACGGCCCATTCTCATTCGTTTCCTCCATAGTCAGTTTTGGTATTTTATTGCTTGATGTTTATTTACATCATTTTTACAATGTTCCACGGCTAAATAGCACATGGGTAACATCATGTCCAATGCTTTGCCATTTTAAATAAAGTATGAACATATACTAGCGGGGCCTTGGCCTTGAGCTCCACGCTAGGTATACATACATCATACAAACGGGGTCAAACCCGGGGACATTACATTGTACTACCAGTCCATGTGAACTATGGCATAGAATACTTGCTCATGCAAACTACAAAGCATTTCCAATTGTGAGTAAGGTAGTAACAAGTCTACCAGAAATCCAGATCAACAATGAAGGGGTATGAAAAGGATGTGCTCAAGGGAAGAACACGAAGAGCCCATTTCCAATCAGTAATAGTAAATAAAAATGGATCTTAGAGAATGTCCACTCAGATGTGTGTAGACCGATGTCAACTACTTCTTTTATTGATGACTACTCACAAAATACTTGGATATATTTCTTGAAAAAGAAAGATGAAGTATTTTAAAAGTTCAAAGAGTTCAAATATATTGTAGAGAATCTATCTGAATTTTTTTTTAAGATATTAATATCAGATACCGAAGGGGAATTCACTTCAACTGAATTCAAGGACTTCTACAAAGAAGCTGGTATTAAGAGGTATCTTACTACACCCTATAATACTCAACAAAATGGAGTAGCATAAAGGAATAATAGATATATCATGGAAGTAGTGAAATCCATGATTCATGATCAAGAGCTACCCATGTATTTATGGGCTGAAGTAGTAAAGACCGCAATCTATGTTCAAAACAAGTTATCCCACAGTGCACTTAGAAACAAAACTCCAAAATAAATGCTTATTGGTGACAAGCCTGAAGTCAGTCACTTGAAGATATTTGGTTTTCCTGTGTACCTACATGTTCCCAAAGAGAAAAGATCAAAGTTGGACCCCTCAGGAAATAAGGGAATATTTATTGGGTACAGTGATCAATCGAAAGAATACATAATCTATATTCTAGGTTTTTTGTAAAATTGAGGTCAGCAGGGATCTCACATTTGATGATGATGCAACCTTCAACAAATCTAGAGTTACCCATGTGGATGAAGGAGAAGAAGAAACTCCTAGAGTAGTGGAGATCAGTAAACTACCAGCCATAAATGAAGAAGATCCTATCCCAGAAGTTCAAGATATGGTAGAACCATAAGAAACTATAGAGACACCTCATGAAACCATCTCAACAAGGAAAACACCAGCTTGGTCTTGTGATATAATTCAAGAAGCATAAATATATGGTGCACCAGAAGGAAGCATGATATTAAGAATCCATTCCAACTACGTAGCATTAATGTGCAATCTCGTTGATGAAGAACCTACATGTTTTGAAGAAGCCTCAAAGAAGAAGGTATGGATGGAATCCATTATTGAAGAAAAATAGTCTATCTTAAGGCATGATTTTTTTGGAAGTGGTTCCAATACCAAACGATAAGTCAGTGGTCTTTTCCAAATGGATTTACAAAACAAAGAATTCAGATGATGGTAGTATTGAAAATTTTAAAGAAATATTTGTCGCATGAGGATTCTCTCAGAAAGAAGGGATTCATTATGGAGAAACGTTTGCACTAGTAGCTAGATATAACTCAATAATAACCATTATTTATTTGGACTACAAGATGAAATGGAAATTAAATCAAATGGATGTAAAGACAACCTTTCTAGATGGTGTGACAGAAGAAGAAGTGTATATTGAGAAACCTCTCGATTTGAAACACATGTGCCCCGACTAAAGAAATCATTATATGGATTAAAGAAACGACCCAAAGCATGGTATGAAAGAATTGATGACTTCCTGATGAGCCTAGGATTTACCAAAAGTAAAGAAGATTCTGACCTTTACTTTAAGGTTGAAGATGAAGGAATCATGATATTACTACTATATGTTGATGGTCTATTTTTAACAGGAAAGGAGAAAATCATAAGTGAATGTAAGAAGAATCTTGCGACATATTTCAAAATGAAAGATCTTTTCATGATGCATTATTTTCTAGGACTTGAAGTATGGTAGTTTCTAGATGAAATTTTCCTAAACGAAGGAAAATATTCAGTTGATATCCTAAAGATATTTGGGATGTTAGATTGCAAGGAAATGAAGACTCCGATGGTGACAAACCTGAAGCTCCTAAATGGTGACTGTTCAAAAAGGATAGATGTCACACTATATAGACAGATTATTGGCTCACTAATGTACTTAACAAATATAAGACCATATATATATATTTTGTCATGAAAAATTTAAGGCAGTATATGGTAGAACCCAAGAATGTTCACTTAGTTGCAACAAAACATGTGATGATGTACCTAAAGGGTACATTGGATTATGGCCTCACATATACAGTTGATTGCTAGTTTAGATTATGTGTCTACAATGATTCAGATTGGGAAGGAAGTGCTGAAGAAAAAAAGAGCACTTCAGGATGCTATTTTATTTTGGGATCATGTGTGATATCATGAATTAGTACAAAGAAGACCAATCTTGTGCTTAGTACACTGGAGGATGAATACATTGAAACATGTTCAGCTTGTAGTGAAGTAGTATGGATTCACAAATTATTGATAGAATTGTTTGATATCGAAATGAATGCAACTGATATTTATTGTGACAGATAGAGTTGAATCAAATTAATAGAGAACCTGGTGTTCCATGATAAGTCAAATCACATAGAGATAAAGTATCATCAAATCCGAGATGTTGTGTAGAGAAGAGCCATAAATCTCTAGTATGTTCCTACAAAGGAACAAGTTGCAGATGTGTTAACGAAGCTTTTGTCTCGTGTGAAGTTTGAATATTTTAGATACAAGATTGGTGTAGTTTGAAAGGACCTACCTAGAAAGAGGGAGTGATTATAAGAATTGTTATTGATAATGATATGGAAGATTAAGTGGCTATAGAAGACATTGTGTTTTGACATTCATTTGCGGATGTTGTGGTCTGGAATTCATTTGCAGACGTTGTGGTTCAACATTCATTTGTAGATGTTGTGGTTTGACATTCATTTTCAGACATTATGGTGTGACATTCATTTGTGTATGTTATAGCCCGACATTCATTTGCATACATTGTGGTACGATATTCATTTGTGGATGTAGTGGTTTGGAATTCATTTGCAGATGTTGTGTTCCGCCATTCATTTAGGGACGTTGTGGTATGGAATTCATTTTAAGATGTTGTGGTCCAACATTCATTTGAAGGCATTGTGCTCTAGCATTAATTTGCAGATGCTGTGGTATGGAATTAATTTGTAGATGTTGTGGTCGTGCATTCATTTGTGGACAACCCAATATCTTTTGATGTTGTGGGTGATTTCGCATTAAGATGTAAATGTTGTGTTTATTATAGGTGATGTGATGTGGTGCGACGTGATGTAATGGTCATGATAATGCAATGAGATGTAATGCTTGTGACGATGTGATGAGATGTGATACTCATGATGATGCAAGGAGATGTGATTCTCGTGATGTTGCGATGAGATGTGATGTTCGTGATGATGCGATGATATGTGATGCTCATGATGATGCGATAAGATGTGATTCTTGTGATGATGCAAGATATGTGATACTCATCATGATGTGATGAGATATGGTGATGATGCAACACGATGTGATGTAATGCTTTGATATGATACTCATGATGTGATGATCAAGATGTGATGTTCTGTGATGGAGATTTCCCATGGATAATGAAGATGTTGATATAGTTGTGAAAATTTCCTATGATTTGTAGACTTACCAGTATGTTGTACATATGTGTTTTTGTGTTATAGAATACCCTGCTTGTTAAGAGGGAGTGTTAAAGAAATGTAACTATGGAAGATATTATATTTTGTACTATTATTGTTATTAACCCTTTTTTAGATGTTGGTGCTCCAATTAGGGATGTAATTGATGTAATTGGTCATGTAAAGTATTGAGGTAAAAAATCCATTGTAAGTTAGGTCAATAGTACCCACAAAAGTATTATTAAAATGTATTTTTGAGTCTTTGAAGAGAACTCGATGCTTTTTGGGAGGAGAAGTTGACCCTATTGGGTTATTAGGATTCTCCACTTATTAGTATAAATAAGGGAGTCACCTCACTCATTTGGACACACAAATATCTCAAGAATTTGTGCAAGAGTGAGAAGAAACAATCCATCTGAAGGAGAGGAAGCAAACTACTCTTATTCTTTGGTTCTAACACTATACTTGGGTGAAGTCTATATAGAGGAAGTTTAGCTAGATTTTTCCCTATGAGGGTTTCCCATGATAAATCTTTGTGTTATATTTTGTGTTGTTGTTCTTGTTATTCTTTCAGTGATCCTTTGTCCTATCTTTTTATAAAACCTAACATTGTCGTCTCATGGGTCATGTTTGTTGAACATTGGACTATTGGGATGATGACCCAGGTACTTTTCCTACAGACTATGGCTGAGGAAGAAAATCTATCTTATGATACCTTGTAACTAGTTTCCACTCCTTTCCCATTAGTATTCTATGAGATATAAGGTTTCCTAAATTTAGTTCAACTTCAGAGTGTCTCTCATAGTATAGGGGTTCCAATTCCTTGAAAATTACATTAAGCTCTATTTTAAAAATAGGTTTCACCTATCTACATATTGATTGCCGCTTATTATTCCTTATAATACTGAGGATCTTAATTTATTTTCTCCATCAACATATTTAGATAATCATATTTGGAATAGAACTCTACATTTACATCCCATAATAAACAAGGTTTTGAAGGATGAGATATCATCTACCAAAATGTTGGCATTGTTTTGAATTACCATGTACAAAGTCTACTTATGAGTCATCTGTTTAGAAATCTTGATTACTAGAGTTCTATTGGTCAGTTGCATCTCTTCTAACTGTTTATTGCTTCTATTGTTCATATAATGAATTGTTTCTCTGGCCTCTTTGGTATTTTATCCCAATGCAATAGCCACTTCCTTCATCTCATCCATTGCTAATTTATATGTCTCCATTTCAATGGTCATTAGCTTCAGAAATTATCATTTAGTGTTAAACAATTGTGTTATTCTATCCCACAATTCCTAAGTTGTTCTTCTAAACAACTCCTCTCCTTGTGCATCCATCTATAAGGAAGTGACCTAAATTTTCAAATCATCAACTTCTATTTTAAGATCAAATTTGTCATCATATTTCTTGCTTACATCATTTTCCAACTTTACAATTATGTCATTGTTAGCCGGAAATGCACACCTCCTATGAACAAGCGCTGGTTCCCTAGATCTAAATGGTTCAGGTCTAGAACAAAACACAAACACCAAATGTTAAACTTCCCCTAGATCTGGTTAATCACTTGAATGAAATGCAATGATACTTATTTCAAAGATTGTGCTTGCTATACTCATAGAAGAACCTATACAATATGGAAAACAACAAGAAAAACATGATGGCATAAAATATAATCAACTAGATCTATGCTCGTGACCAAGGAATCAAGCAATACATACAAATGAAACAATAAATATGGGAAAGAAAAAACATTTTTTATTAGAAATGATTGGAGAGACTACAAAATTCATGCTTTGGTGTTTGTGGAAATTAAACCCAGGTGTTAGAACAATTAAACTCACAAAAATTGCCAATTACACATGCAAATTACACACAAAGGAGACTAATTATGGAGCAGAACACTAATCTGTATTGAATAAGTGTACAATAGCCAAACTTGTGAAGTCATAGGCTTCCAAAATAAATAATTACATGATATATTTGAATGCATTGGGATTCCATTTGAATTAGTCAAAAGCAGGCTTACTAAATCTAGTCAAATCCCCCATAGGTGCATAAAGCAGTTTCCAAATCTGCCTAGGAGCTCACGAATTGGAAAAATCAATTAGACAAGATAATAGGTGATGGAAGGATGAATCATACATGCTTTTATTAGGATAAAAGAGAGGAGGATGATGAGGGAAAAAAACAAGTCAACTTCACCTAGTCATACTTTCCCAATTGCCTTAAAACTCAGTAAAAGCAACAATAAAGCAGAAAAAGTAGATATGTGCTAGGGAGGTTCAGGAATAAAGTAGAATTGATTCCAAGAGGTTTTCCAAGCACTCCATGACTCATTTTTAGAAAGTTTTACCATATAGGACATGTGGAGGACAACTTGCATAGAGTGGAATATGAAAACTAGGAAAATAAGACAAAAATGGATTAATTAATGTCTAAGGTAGCTAAATATGGGTTGATTATTCTAACACCCCCCCCTTAAGCTTGACGTATGAGTAAAATATCAGAAAATTATAGTGCCTAGCAACACGGCTTAGTCACCCTTTACATACTGCATGTCCATTTAAACAAGGAAAGAGACAAAAACCTAGTGGGAAAAATCCTCCCTTAAACATGGACAGTAAAACAAAATTTGAAAATAGTGTCATCAATCATGCTTCACAGCATGATCAGCAATCCCCAATAGTGATTTGAGATTGCTGAAGGTCTTCTCACAAAAAAAATTGGTGAATATGTCTGCTACTTGTTCTGAAGATGAACAAAAGAGTAGGTGAATGGTGCCATCATGCACACGCTGTCTGATGCAGTGCATATGGATCTCAATGTGTTTGGTTCTCTATCTCTGAACTAGATCATTGAAGATTCGAATGGTACTCTAATTATCACAATAGATAGTAGTTGAGTATTCTGATTTGAAGCCACACTCACCAAGTAACCCCTGCAACCATAAACATTGAGTTTTTGCATTTACAACTCCTCTGTACTCTGCTTCTGTAGATGAGAGTGCAATGGCACTCTGTTTCTTGCTTGACCAACTGATTGGTCCTTCAGCAAGCATGAACACATATCCTGATGTTGACTTTCGATTTGTGTTGTCACCTACCCAATCACTGTCAGTAATACCAATCAAATCAAGATCAGATTTAGCTTTGTAGAAGATCCCATGAGTCCTTGTTCCCTGAACAAAGTTAAGGATCCTTTTGGCCGCTCTCCAGTGGATCTCATGAGGTTGATCCATGTATATTGAAGCCACACTTACTGCATAAGAAATATCATGTCAAGTATGTGTAAGGTACAATAAACACCCAATCAGTTTCCTATACAGTGTATTATTTACCATAGGAGAAGAACCTGCTTCTTCAAGCTTAACTCCTGAAAGGAAGGGAGTCTTTCTTGGTTTGTAATATTTCATGTTGAACTTGTTCAGAAAATCCAAAGCATACTTGGACTGATGTACTTTGATTCCATGTTTGGTTTGAGAAATATCGAGACCCAAGAATTGGCTCAATAACCCCAAATCAGTCATAGAAAATGCAGGTTCATTGCATCCTTCAAGGAGGCAATTTCATCCTTTGAACTTCCTGTAATGAGAAGGTCATCCACATACAAGACAATAATCATCAAAGAACCATGAATCAACTTCAAATAAAAATTAGGATCAAACTTGCATCGAACAAAACTCAATGATAGCAGAAATCCATCAATCTTTGCATACCAAGCCCTGGGGGCTTGCTTAAGCCCATACAATGATTTCTTTAGCCTGAACACAAGAGATGGATTAGTAACAAAGCCTTGAGGCTACTGCATGTAAATATCTTTAGTAAGATCTCTATTCAGGAAATCACACTTCACATCCATGTGATGTACCTCCCACTGCTTCGAAGCTGCAATGGCTAAGGCTAGCCTGATGGAGTCCATCTTTGCCACTAGTACAAAGGTCTCATTGTAGTCTATACCATGTACCTATGAGTATCCCCTGGTTACCAATATTGCCTTATATTTCAAAGTTGAACCATCAGTATAAAACTTAGTTTTGAAAACCCACTTACATTGAACTAGCTTCCTCCCTGGGGGAAGATCAACCAACTCCCAAGTGTTGAAAGATCAACCAACTCCCAAGTGTTGTTCTTCTGGAGTGAGCTGAATTCTTCTTTCATGGATGTTTGCCATATTGGATCATGTGCTGCATATTCATATGTCTGTGGGTCTGATTCAACCATTAGATAGCATTTCTCTGCAAACAAAGGATCTTTCATACACTGGGCACTCTCAAACTGAGATCTAGTCCTCCTAGAATCACTAGGATTTCCAGCTAGTTCCCCAGCTGCATGAATGGTATTTTCTGCCCATTTTGGTCTTGTAGGACTGTTAGGATCTACAATTAAATCATCATTATTAGACATATCAGAATCATAAAAATTATTTATCTCTTCACTTACATCCAGTGGTTTTGGTGGTGAAGAAGACTGTCTAACTTCAACTGCTGCTAAAGGCTCTTCTTGGAATTGAACACTCCTTTCAATGAAGGATTTGTTTGTTGTCAAATTTATCAACTTGTACCCTTTTGAATCTTCAGATTACCCAAAAAATAGACACTCTTGGCTTTGGGGCTGCAAATCCTTCCTCTTTTCTGTTGGAATTCTAGCCCAAGCCCTCAAGCCAAAAATCCTGAAACGGGTCACATCTGGCTTGTGCCCACTCCATGATTCGAAAGGAGTCATACCATCAAGATATTTATGAGGCACCATATTTTGGATATAGGTTGCACAATTTATAGCTTCGGCCCAAAAATTTGGTGGAAAAGTCTTAGCCTCCATCATGCAGGTTTCCATCTCTTTCAGTGATCTGTTCTTCCTCTCAGCAACACCATTTTGCTATGGTGTGTAAGGGATAGAATGCTGCATATGAATACCTACATCTGCACAATATTGAATGAACTTATACTTGACATACTCACCACCATTTTCAGATCTGAGGACCTTGAGTTTCCTCCCAGACTGGTTTTCAACCAAAGCCTTAAAGACTTTGAAGAGGCCAAAAACTTCAGACTTATGCTTCAGAAAGTAAACCCAGTAGTACCTGGAAAAGTCATCTATGAATTTCAATCCATATTTGGCATGACTCATTGACATATGAGGAAATGGGCCAGAAACATCACTGTGGATCAACTCAAGAGGTGCAGAGGTTCTCTCATGACTAGCTTTCTCAAATTTATGCTCTGGGTGTTTTCCTAAGATGCAACCTTGTCAGACTCCTTTGGAAAGCTTAATATTTGGTAACCCTATGACCATTTATTTTTCACTGATATCAGAAAGATACTTATATTTAATATGGCCAAATATTTCATGCCAAAGCTTGCTTGCCTCATTAGCATGAATCAGAAGAGCATAGGGGTTTGAGTAGGGTAGGAAATGTGAGAACATGTATACCTTCGAAGTGTGATTTGCAACTCTTTTTGCAATGACTTTAACACTTGAGATCTCTGTGATCTCAACTTCATCAAGGGAGAATATGACCTTCTTTGGAGACCCTATGTGGTTCATCTGATACACTGAGAAGAGGTTAGAGGCAAGACCTGGAACATACAATACATTGCTGAACTTACCATGCTCAAGATCAATCCTCCCTTTGCCCAAAATTTTAGTGAGAGAGTCATCTCCATGTACTATTGGTGGACCTTTCGACATGTCAAGTGAGGTGAATGCCTCCTTGGTTGAAACCATATTTCTTGAAGCTCTAGAATCAATGATGAAACTAGGTGAGCTTGATGTGCCAGCAACCAATACATGAACTCTCTCTCTATCTTCTGAATTTGATCCTCCTTCCCTCTTCTTTGAGCTATCGGGAAGGGAGATGCCATTCTTCTCCAGGAGTTCGGTCAGCATGTTAATATTCTTATTCATGCAGGAGATTTCATGATGATTGACCTTACTACAGTATGTGCACTTGCTCATTTCTCCTTTGTTCTTCTTCTTCTGGGGGTTCTTCTTGGAACCTTGGGGCTCCTCTGGAGACTTGTTCTTGTCTCTCTTTTGCTCAGGTGGCTTCTTAGCTTTCTTCTTGACTTTTGAATCCACCCTCGAATCTCCAACAACCAGAGCTTGGTCTTTGGAAGGTTTGATGGTGCCCATCATCACCAGTTTATCTTGTTCTTGTGTGAGAGATTCCATAAACTCTACAAGTTTAGGAATCTTCCAGTCTCGAGCTGTCAACTTGGTGGCATGGAAGGTTGAAACAAAAATTGAATAGTTAGGGCCAAGCGTTGAGAGTATGGAAAAAACCAGTTTCTCCTCCTTCTTTTCAATTCCACACTGTTTTAGCTACAAAATAAGGGATTTACACTTAGAAGAGTAGAGTTGCAGGGATTCGAAGCTGCTGGGACTCAAGGAGATCAATTCATTCTCGATTTGATGTCCTATCATCTCATTTGTTTTACCAAAAATCTCAAAAAGCTTCTCCCATACTTAATTTGGTGATGTCAATCCATCAAGATGGAAAAGGAGGTCTCAAGATATGCTCAGACACAGGAGACCATAGGCCTCATCCCTCCTGTTGTTCCATTTAATTTTCTCTGCAGCTGCATTGGGCTCTACTTATGTTTCCATAGTCACTCTGTAGATGCCTTTTTCTCTCAACAATATCTCCATCTCTTCTTTCCATTCAAAGAAATTAAATGGAGTCAAGATGATCTTCTGAGATTGATCCATAGCTCAGAAATTGTCCCTTCAGTCAGCAGAATGCTCCCAGTCAATGATGTCGAACCTACAATAAAAATATGGAAGGATATAAATCGATATACAAAGGCTCTGATACCATGTGGAAATTTAACCCAGGTGTTAGAACAATTACACTCATAAAAATTGCCAATTACACATGCAAATTACACACAAAGGAGACTGAATATGGAGGAGAACACTAATATGTATTGAATAAGTGTACAATAGCCAAACTTGTGAAGTCATAGGCTGCCACAATAAATAATTACATGATATATTTGAATGCATTGGGATGCCATTCGAATTAGTCAAAAGTAGGCTTACTAAATCTAGTCAAATCCCCCATAGGTGCATAAAGCAGTTTCCAAATCTACCTAGGAGCTCATGAATTGGAAAAATAAATTACATAAGATAATAGGTGATGGAAGGAAAACTCATAAATTCTTTTATTAGGATAAAAGAGAGGAGGATGATGAGGGAAAAAAACAAGTCAACTTCACCTAGTCATACTTTCCCAATTGCCTTAAAACTCAGTAAAAGTAGCAATAAATCAGAAAAAGTAGATATGCACTAGGGAGGTTCAGGAATAAAGCAGAATTGATTCCAAGAGGTTTCCCAAGTGCTCCATGACTCAGTTTTAGCAAGTTTGACCATCTAGGACATGTGGAGGACAACTTGCATAGAGTGGAATACAGAAACTAGGCAAATAATACAAAAATGGATTAATTAATGTCTAAGGTAGCTAACCATGGGTTTATTATTCTAACAGTGTTGAGATTTATTTCCAATGGCTCCTTGCCTCTAACTTCACCTAGCCTCCAAAGAATCAAGAATGATTTTGACAGAGTTTGAGTATGAAACACAATTCTTCCTCCTTCTCCCCATGGGGGATGGGATAGTATTTAAAGGCATGGGAGGATAGGTATGTTTGAGGATCTCATGGGTGAGGTGGAGATAAGATATTAAAAGGGAGTATCTCGAGCTCCCTCTAGTCCTAAACCATAGGGATGAAGCTCCATGGAGGTCATCTTCAAGAATCCTCTCGAAGCTTCTCTTTTTTCCTTGAAAAATCGAGAACCGCTCTTCCAGTGAATAAAATAGGTGGTGTTAAGGGGGTAAATCTTCTTGAAGAAGGGATAGAAGCAGTGAAACCTCTCTTTTTTCATGTATCAGGAGTGATGCTACCCTAGAACCACTTGGGTAACTCTTTTTGTCAATGGAAGAGGACCGTTACTAGCTCAAAACAAAAAAAAATTGTAAGGGGATATTTTTTCCTGTCATTTATCTAGGGAAAACTTTGAGGGATTGAAGCAGACAAAGGAATACCTATCTCATAACATGATGGTGGTGATATTTCAATGTAACAGAAATGCCCCCCAAAGTATGATGGCTATAGGGAAACGATATGCATAATACTTTGAAAGAACAAGGTGTAGTATTGAGGCAAAGGTCGAAAGGTCGAAACTTCTCAAACATCACCATCTTTCTGTAGCACATTTTGATACATGTCCCAAATGACTCACAACATGGCTTCTAACCAATACAATGTAGATCCATGTGAGATACGAAAAATTCATGGCTACTAAAATACAACGTAGATCCATGTGAAGAAGACTCAAATTTGGACATAGCTACTAGACATACAATGTAGATCTATGTCATACAGACTCAAATATGAGCACAACCATGGAAATGCAAATGTGGATCCATGCTAGGACTCATACAAAATACTCCATCACAACCTAGGGAAAGTAATGAGTGCTTTTAACAGATACCCAGGGTCTTCATCTCGTCTTCCACAAAGTATGATTCTATCCATGTGATTACAATGATTCGATGTCGAACATGGTAGAAACCACTTGATTACTGGTCAATGATGAGAATCGTTAAGAAGTGCGAGGGAGATCATCATTGATGTGAATGATTCCCAAGGTACCCTAGTACAAAATACTGAATGTGAATAAATGACTTGATGTTGAACACTTAGTTGAATATTTCAATCAAATGTCAATGAGGTGAACGTATGTCAAAAGCGAGAGAATATATCATTAAAGCATACAAACCTCAAGGCACTAAATTTGTTTCTAAGACTAATTCCTGGATAATGAGCTGATGTCGATAGGAATAGTCTCATCAAAGGAGGGCCATGATGAATCCCACATCGACGACATGAAACTCAGAACAAAGTTATGGAATTTTGAGTATTATGTAACCATAGGACTGACTCAAAAGTAACTGACACAAAAAATTATTTTGACTGCAGGTGTAAACTCTCAAAACAGTTTCCCTTTCGAACATAAGGAGGCACGACTGAAGACTTGGAAGCATTGACTTGGCAAGGTGGAACACAATGCGACAATGGACAATGCATTCTTTGAAAGACTCAAATGAGTGACATGACTCATGAAAGTGGATCGAATCAAAAACAAGCTGAGTACCCAATTGATTGAATGAAATGCAGACACGTGCCATGTTAAAAGGTGACTAACAACTGCCATTATTGCAAAATGTTTTTCCTTTCCCTTAATTTCCCCATCATGATTGATGAGTGCCTCTTTTTCGTTTTTACAACTTCAAAGAGGGTAACAAACACTTGATATAGCTCGTCCTTCGGACAAGTCCAAAATCATATGTTTTATGAACCTGAGAAAGGATGGGTTCATTCCAAAAAAGGGTCTTTTAATGTTTTATTTGATGAGTCCAATGAAATAAAACTTGATGTAGTTCATGTTTAGAGAGTTTGAACAAACTAAAGAAGGCTCCGAAGGGTCCTTTTTCGTATGATTTAGTCCCTAGGGCCCGAAAAAGTATAAAATAATACCCGAGAGAACTCTTCCAGTCATGATTGTCTGGAGTGTACCTTTTTCATATATAGTTCCCCCTGGTCTGAAAAAGGGGTAAACTATCACGAGGAAGACGACTCTTCAGGTGCTTTTACGAGCGTGAAGAAGACAATTTCACTCGGTAATCTTTTCACATTTTAAGAGCCCGAAAAAAGGTTAAAGAAGACTCCATTAAGGGGTTCTTTTTTCATAATCCAATTTTAACGAGTATACAAAACAGTAAAAGTACACTCGATACCTCTTCACTAAGTTTTTAACGAGCACGCCGATGGTACAAAAGGCACTCAGAACTTTTTTCATGTTTGAATCTAGAGCATGAAAAAGTGATAAAGTAAGCTCAAAGCACTTTTCATGTTTTAACCAGAGCATAAAAAATGAAAAGTAAGCTCAACACCATATTACTGTTTTTAACGAGCTCGAAGAGCAACTAAAAGAATGCTCAGGGTATCTGCTTCATTTTTTAACAAGCTTGACACAGAATAAGAACTATGCTAAAAATGACCTGTTTCATTTTTACACAAGCTTGAAACAAAAAATAACTGTGCTTGAAACATGGTTTCATTTTTATGTAAGATTGAAACCAAAAGGTAAACTATGCTTAAGGAAACCTACTTCATTTTTTAGCGAGCTTGAAATAGAAAATGAACTATTGTCAGGAATGGTTTCATTTTCATGCAAGCTTGAAACCAAAAGGTAGACTATGGTTAAGGAGTGGTTTTATTTTTTAACGAGCTTGAAACCAGAAATAAACACTGCTCAAAGACATTTGTTTCATTTTTTAACGAGCTTGACATAGAGAAAATGAACTATGCTCACAAACATATGTTTCATTTTTTAACGATCTTGACACTAGAAATAAACCATGCTCAAAGACATTTGTTTCATTTTTTAACGAGCTCGACACAGAGAAAATGAACTATGCTCACAAACATTTGTTTCATTTTTTAATGAGCTTGACATAGAAAAAGGAACTATGCTCACAAGCATCTATTTCATTTTTTAATGAGGTTGACATAGAGAAAAGGACCTATGCTCACAAAGTTGTTTCATTTTTTAACGAGCTTGACATAGGAAAAGAACTATGCTCGCAAACCTGCTCTTACCTAACATGATATCTGTAGGAGGTGTGTATTTCTTGCTAACAAAATTGTCCACTCCACTGAGGAAGAGCTGGTTCCCTAGATCTGAATGGTTCAGGTCTAGAACAAAACACAAACACCAAATGTTAAACTTCCCCTAGATATGGTTAATCACTTGAATGAAATGCCATGATACTTCTCTCAAAGGTTGTCCTCACTATCCTCACAAAAGAACATGTAAAATATGGAAAACAACAAGAAAAACATGATAGCATACAATACACTCAACTAGATCTATGCTCGTGATCAAGGAATCAAGCAATACATACAAATGAAATAGTAAATATGGGAAAGAAAAGACATTTTTTATTAGAAATTATTGGAGAGAATACAACCTTCATGCCTTGGTGTTGAGAGTTCCTTCCAATGGCTCCTTTCCTCTAACTTCACCTAGCCTCCAAAGAATCAAGAATGATTTTGAGAGAGTTTGGGTATGCAACATAATTATTCCTCCTTCTCCCCATGGGGGATGAGCTAGTATTTAAAGGCATGGGAGGATAGGTATGGTTGAGGATATCATGGGTGAGGTGGAGATAAGATCCTAAAAGGGAGGATATCTAGCTCCATCTAGTCCTAAACCATAGGGATGAGGCTCCATGGAGGTCAGCTTCGAGAATCCTCTTGAAGCTTCTCTTTTTTCCTTGAAAACTCGAGCACCGCTCTTCCAATGAAGAAAATCGGTGGTGTCAAGGGGGTAACTCTTCTTGCAGTAGGGATAGAAGCAGTGACACCTCTCTTTTCTCATGTATCAGGAGTGGTGCTGCCATAGAACCACTTGAGTAATGTTTTTTGTCAATGGAAGAGGAGCGTTACCAGCTCAAAACAAGGAAAAATTGTAAGGGGATATTTTTGCATGTCATTTCTCTAGGGAAAAATTTGAGGGATTTAAGCAGACAAGGGAACACCTATCTCATAACATGATGGTGATGATATTTCAGTGTAATAGTCATTCTTCTGAATGATGCCATATTCAAGACTTTTTATTTTGGTATCCTTGTCTTCTACTATTTTTGCTAATTAAATTGGAGTTTCATCTTCTTCCATTTCATCCAATTCTACTAACTCTTTGGAAGGTGACTAAATCAAAGGTTCTTGAATCATTTTCTCAATATTTTTATTAACCTATGCTTTCTCTATCACCTCTGGTGCAATTGTTGATAATGGGATAGTTTGTGCAGGAAAAACACTCTTTGATTTTAGATATGCTAATTGTGCTGACATCTCACCTATTTTCTTGTCCTCGTCTTGTACCAATCCCTTATATTTCACTATGGTGGCTAAAATATCCTCATTTTTTTTCTAATCCTTCTTAATATTAGCTATCTAGAGAGGGTACACATTTGGGATCTTGAGATACTTCTTAAGGTTGAAAATTTCACTATTGTCAGTTTTTATCAAAGACTTGAATTATGAGCCATCATCTAGTCCAGAACTCGGGGAAATTATATTCTCCTCCGACTTTTTTATTATAACATGTTTCACTCTAGTTGTCCATTTTTATTCCATCAGCAGGTCCCCAACTTGGTTCAGTTCTTCTCTCAATATTTTCTTTGTTTTGGTACCCTTAACTACCTCAACACAAATCATGTCAGTATATTTATTGAAGAATTCCACTTTATATAAGCTACTAAAATGACTCCAATTTATAATGTTCTCCTCAAATCTATAATCACTCAATTTGGTAGGCACTGACACAAGAGGATCAATCACTGAGTATATTAAACTATTATCAATACTATCTGCCAATGGAAACATCTTTTCTTGAGAAGGTATAATTTCTTGTCTGTCATCATTTGTAGCCTGCACAATGTCCTTTCTTATATCTTTGTAGATGGACTATAAATTTGTTTGAATTAGAACTGTGCTTGTTTGAGTAAGGGCCTTTGATTTCTGTGGTACTGCAAATTCCAGAAAAGGATAAGGAATGTACTTGGTTGGTGGTTTCCTTAGGTTTACTATTGTATTACTCAATTCAATTATTTCTTTATGCATTTGTGCCTCTGTTTCCTTTTCTGCAAGATTCTGGGAGGTCTCTATTCGCTCCATTCTTACTTTCTTAGGTTGAGAAACATGTTCTTCCTAATATATCTCCATACCTTCAAAACCTCCTTCTTTCCCTGATATCTAATCAGGTTCACTAGGCTCTGTTGAGGTTTTTAGAATCTTTTCAACTTCTTCCCATATCTCTTTGTTTGAAATACCATCCCATTCTAGTCTGGGTGTGCATTCATAAGTTGAATTTTTGTTCTCCAATCTATGATTTGATATTATCGTTATACCGATAATAAGTTGTTGGTTCATCTTTTTCCAAATTCAACTATACCAAAAAACCCTCCATGTACTGAAGATAACACAAATATTTAACTTGGAATGGACCAAATGGGGATATGAAAATATCTATGATGTTTGAAACCTCTAAAATGTTTCTCATATGATAAAACATCTTCCTGAAATATTACATTGCCAAGACTCAAAATACCCAGGAAATAAGGAAATTTGTATGGATTCCCTTCAAATCCATACATTATGATGAATTTGTGATCTTGAACAAGATCCAGTCACCCACTCTTATGTTTGGGGTGAACTGTAACCATTCCCTTCCTTCCTTTGGCATTCTAGATAGGTTAACTCAATGGATGATACAGTATGAGATCTTCATTACTTTGTTTGTAAACTTTGAATAATTTTAGTTCTTTGATTATCTCAAAAACATAGATTCGATTCATACATCTAGGCGATTATCTTCCTTGGGAATCTTCTATCGTTAAGGATAGATATTCAAATAACAAGGCTTCCAATGGGTTCGAAGCCTCGTAAAACTTTTCACTTATAGTCATAATGCAACATAACCATATTGTGATCCTCTTTAGTATTGCAATGTGACCTTTTTCATATTATCAACCATGGTCAATCATAGTAAAAAAAATTGAAAATAGTCTAACATGGTCGAACATAGTTTATTATGGTCAAGTTATGTAAACCATAATCACCCAAAGTAACCTAATAGCAAATATATTTAACCCTGAACATAGCTAACAAAATCCAACAACAGTCAGCTATGGTTAACCATATTCAACCATGGTATATCATGGTTAAATCCATATTCAACCATGGTATATCATGGTTAAATGTAGCCAGCCACACTGAGCATGCTCAATGATAGTCACCCATGGTCATATATGGTCAACCATAGTCAAATAAGGTCAACCGTTATAAAAAATAGACAACCATGGTGACCTATAGTTAACCTTAGTTAAACATTATTAACCATATTATAACATGGTCAACTATAATTAACCATGGTAAACTATAGTTAACCATGGTTAAATAAGGCAAAAACATTCCCAAGCCTAGTCAAACATAATCATCCATGGTCAAACATGGTAAACCATAGTGTCACCCATGTTCAAACCATTGTCAACTTTGATCATGCATTGTTAATAATAATCACCAATGGTTAACCATATCTAACCCAACTTTACCAAATCCAATTGTATTCACCTAGGGTCAAACATGGTCATCTATTGTTAATCATGGTTAGGAAAACTCAACCATAGCCAGTTAAAGTCTTCCATAATCAACCAAACTCAACCATTACAACCAAATTCAACCATGCTTAACCAAAATCAACCATTGTTAGAGATGTTTAACCATAGTCAAACATGGTCAATCAAATTGAATTATTGGCTACCAAAGTCAATAATGGTCAACCATAGCTAACAATTGTAAACAAATTTCAAACGCTATCAACCATAGTCAACCATGGTCAAATATCATTGATATTGATATTTTAATTTACAAATCTACTTATCCTCCACATGTAAACTAGTCATTAACTAACATAATCACATAGTTAAAGGTTGTTGATATATGTCAACCAATTATGTTATTAAAAATGTTTAGAAAATGACATGGATCAATGTATATGAACCATGTTTAATTATGTTGTTGTACTAGTTTATAAATACAAAGAGATCATTATGACATCATGAAAATGTAAAAAGAATCATAGTGGTTGAGACAAGCATAGTGGTATTAATGATTCAGTTCAAACCATGTTATCTTCGTGCCCCAATTCAAACTATCATGATTTTTGGGGAACCATGTAGTTAGTGAAAGCATTGAAATACTCTTGTTGTTGTATTTGTTGCATTGGAATGATACCTATTTTTTTTTAGGAATCATGGTAGTTAGTGGAAGCATTGCACTACCCTCATTGTTGTATGCATTGCAATGGAATGAGATGTAGTTTTACGGAGTCACTCACCTTTCCCTTAGTGTTTATGTTGGAATAAAAAATAGAATTATCATTAATCCACTTCACTTTTGTTTTTTTTAATATCTAAATGAGAGGTCCAAAATTAAAGTGATAAAATTTCAACATGGAAACAATAACTAAGACTAGTCATTTGAGGTTGTTTGCAATGGAGACAATAAGCCACTTGAATAGGTTTCTTACACATGAATACCATGGGATAAAATGGTGTGCAATCTTAAACCATCTACTATTTTGACCAAGTCAAGTCAACCAAACTATTTCCTATAAAATATGACATGGGATTAAAAAATCCCAACTTCAAGTAATGGAATCTTCTCACCATAGTATTTGAACCTCTCCTTCTCCCTCCTCCACTAAAGAGTTTGTTATTTGTGCTCCATAGGATGAACTTAGCATAAAAAACAATGCCAAATTCATCACCTAGTAAGAAATAGTCATGGTTTGCAAGAAGTCTTTCCTATGTCCATTATGAAACCATTATTGATATAATAATTGCTATAAGCTCTTACCTCCACATCAAATTTTAACTTGTTGAATTTCATGCCCTTTCTCCATGGATCCCATTATGAAACCACTACTTTCTCCATGGCTCCCATTATGAGACCACTACTAGACTCCAAAGCTCACTATGTTAAGATACCATGTTAAAATTACTAAACAGTAAAAGCAACATAATAACAAACATTCAAATTACAAGGAACACAAAAAGTTTACATTAAAAACTAGCATAGCATAAATCCCCACACACACATATATCCTTATTAATCCAACTAAGAGAAACTATTTGAATTTTTATTATTATAGGAAAACTGGTTAAAAATATGTATAATAAATAAATTAAACCACTTAAATATAATAAATACAACAATTCATTGAAAATAGGTTCCTTGGATTTACTGCTCTCAAACATTGAGTAAACCCATCATGAATAGAGTGATGATTAAAATAGCATATCTTTTAAAAACACATATATGTTGATAAATATCATAAAGATCTGCTTCAGGTTAGATTCCATGAATATATTACCATTAAACATGAGTAAATCCAACGTGAATAGAGTCAATATTAAGAAAACATATTTATAAAAACATATATGTGGAAAATAACAAAAATGATAATCTCATTCATGTTAAATTATTATTAGTATTTCTTATGTGTAGAGAAAAAGTTTAAAAATAAAAAATAGTTTTTTTTCAATTAAAATACTTTTCTATCAACATAAAGATGACTTCTTATTTTATTACTATTATTTTGACATTTGAATGGAATGAGATTTGAAAGTAATGAAAAAAATCCTTCCTGTGTTATCTGGCCCGAGGTTTAAACTAAAAGGTAGATTGGTGGGGGTAATGGATTCACTAGAGCTGGAGGAAATTATAATATTTTCATCATGTGAGTACAAATTTTGATATGACAAGTAACACAATGTCAAACATATCATTTTCAATATGAGAGTGGAAATACTAATATTTTCAAATCTTGGATAGAATAATTGTCACTTCAAGTTTTAAACATAAAATTTGCAGAGTGCTTGAATTGTATACCTCCATTGTTCATAAAGCAATGATGTCACAATATCTCTATCACTTCAAAATTTGAATAGAATACAGTTCAATTTTCTGGCCATAAAGTCTGTATGGCACTTAAGTTTTATCTTTCCCACTACCATGAATTTGTCAAATGGAAATTAAATCATGTTTTGTCACTCCCACTACTATGTGCATATGTCAAATGGACATTAATGATGTTCCCAGTTGGGACAGACAACCTTTAACTTCAAAATTTGGATAAAATCATTATCACTTCACAGTTCTGTATATGCATGAGGCCTAACTTTTTTTTGTATCCAACTGATATGTGCTTTTCAAAAAAATCATAATGATGCTCTGCAAAATTTGGACAGGATACAGCAACTTTCAAGTTTTTCTGCAAAATTTTCATAGAATACTGCAACTTTCGAGCTATTGCGCAAACAGTTTCCTTCGTGCTTAATTTTTTTACTTCCCACTGTGATGCATTTGTCAAAAGGTATGAAATGATGTTTTCTTGGTTTGTGAATGCACGTCTAGCCGAAATATCCACAGTGATTCAGCGATATTTGTGGAAACAGTTTTTGACTGCCCATGTGGTTCGTAGTCAACCTAATTAAAATGGAACTACTGTTTGCTTTTAATTTTTGCGGCTCTTAGATTCCTTTTTTGACTCTCTATGTATTTTGCCATGCTACTTGTAGACCATATGAGTTTCTCAGTCGAGATTTCTCCACAAGAAAATCTATGTTGGATTATTTAGGTCTGTATTTTATGACAGGGTGTCCCTATGGTTCACTTTTAAAAATTTTGAGCATTGTGTGATTGAATAACGCTGCTTTTGAGACTTAATACAATGTACTTAGCACATTGCACAGTGTTAATGCTAGAAATTGTTCCTAGACTATCACAAAAACTAGCTAACACAATCTCAAATAGAAATAGAATAAAATTGGTTTTTAGGGTTTTGGTTTATAGTTTTGGTTTAAAACTTCATCAACAAAGAGGAAAAACAATAACAAGCGAATGCAGAACTGAATCAAGCACTAGTAGATAAACTAGGGATCAAACAGATCCCAATAAACCATAAACATTACACATGAAATACTAATTTCACCCATAGGCTACAAGCATTTACATGAACAAAACCTTTAAACAAGAAATAAAATTGTAGACAGGGTGATCAACCAGATCATAAATGAAACAACATGACATGTAAAAACTCTTATCAATTTATATATAATAAAAAAATAGTCATCCGCTTACATAAGAGTTATGAGTGCTAGCTTGAGATATCACACCACAAAAAGCCTCTCCTTGAGTGAAAATTCCGACCCCCAAACTGTATGTTTGTCTTCATTTTATCATCACAAAGGTAAAGTAGTTCCATAACTACTTTCTAGGGTGAAATTTCAAACAGTTACATCAATTAGTTACATACTAACTCAAAATCTTTAAAGACAATTAACCCAAAAATAGCAAATTGGATTTAGGGCTCCATATCTCTCCATCCGAGACACCTTTGCAAACACTGAGAGAGGTTTTTTTAAATGAGTCCAATAAGAACAAAAAACTATCTTGGTTTTAAAAAATTCCCCTTAAATTGATTGGAACCCGTGCTGGAAATTTGTGACTAAAACAGTAAATTATTAAAATTTTCAAACCCTCAAAAATAGGCCACAAATATTAATTTGAATCTCTCTAATGATAATAGATATTGCAAAACTGAGAGAGGTTTTTGTGAATGAGTGTGTTGTGGACAAAAATCTCTTTTGATTTTCCATAATTCGTTTCCATAACCTCCTAATATGCTCTCAATGATAATGACAAAAACAGAAAAAACAAAGCTCCTACATGAATCATTTTTTGAATATTTTTTAACCAAGGCTTAAAAAGGAGGGTTACTCATAAGCTAAAATTTTGAAATAAACTTTATTATAAGTTTTTAAATATTAAATATTATATATATATATATATATATATATATTAACTAATAAGCCCACAAGAACAAACATTAAAACTAAAATAATGAAATAATCAAACCATTAAAAGCATTAAATCAAACAAAAAGTACTGATTGACAAAAAATTCTCAAAACCAACTTAAAATGTAAAATCATAGTAAACCAATGATTGAAAAAATAAGACAAAAAACTTAAGAACAACATCTAGTTATAACATTTGTCTCCTGTTGCGGAATGAAATCCTCATTGTGATGTTTCAAGAACCTATAGATCAGTGCATTCTTCTCACTCAACTAAACCTCTCTATTAATCTGCAAATATTCCATTGGGCTATGGAGTCTTTATTCAATCTTTGCAACTTTCTCAAACTCTGAACACATACCTCTAAAATGACAAAACACTACTACAAACTAGCATACTGAAAAGAATCTACATGCTCTTATCGTGAGCTTATTTTGCTATTTACTCCTACTTCTAATCGGAGGAAACAACCCAATGAAGTGCAATTATACTTCCAGTGAAGCCAAGAAACCATTTTACTAAGAATTGTAATTCCATGCATGCTATTGCTTGAGAAGACCCACAAAAGATGTGATAAATGCAATAAAGAGTCTGTAGGCAACTGATACTTACTCGAAATAGGAAGTATGCCAAAAGCTAGAGCATTAGAAACCTTTGAAAAATACAACTCCATCCAAGAAGTCGTAGGATCATGAAACTCATGCAAAATTATTCCTTCATGTTGTTTAAAAAGAATGGACTGCAAATGGGTTTAATCAATTCTCAATACTCCATGAGATAATGCAATAAGAGAGCAATATATAAAATCTTCGACTCTGTTGAGGCTATCTTGTTTTATATCTTCCACTAACTCAAGATGACTAATTTCTGAAGAGTGCTGCTCAACTAATGAGGACTGAAAGATTCGTTGTAGTATTCCTTTATATCCATAAAAATTGACATATTTTCATAATGGTTTTGAACAACAAAGTTATCACAACCATGGCTATTAGACACATATAATATTATATTCAAAGTATCTACAGTCCGATTGCTATCAATTTGAGAGTGAAAGCAATTCAGAACTTTTTCTTGTTCAACAAAAATATTGGAATATAATTCACTTACAATTGGTTTTTTCTGATCATGAAACTTTTGATCTAAAACATCAATGTCTTCATCATATTCATCATAAAAAGACTGATTTGAAAAAACATTAGCATGATCTTCCTCATCATTATCATCTTTTTTTATCTAGATTTGAAATAAAGGGTACATAAAGAGAAAGAAAGTCCTCTTGTTGTTCCTCCTTGGAAATAGATGATCTCTGCAAATCCAGTTCTTCATGGTTGGCACAATTTCCTTTTGTCTACAAATCTGAAAGCTGGGGATTGCCCTTACTGATTTCCATTGGAATTTGACCAAAAGACAACTGATCATTGTGTTTTGTATCTAAAGAAACCAAATCTTCAGGTTTATAATAATCAGAATTAATGATAATAAAAGAACCTTCAGTTTCTTCATTATTCACTTCTAGTTCATATTTATGGAAAAACCTATCATCTTCAATATCATCATGCAATTCATATTCCTCATAACAATTTTCAATTAGAAGATCTGCCGGATAAAATATTTGATAATGATGATGAAAAACAGTATGAAACTCCTTCAAAGAATGAATGCTAGCAGCGGGAAGAGATTGACACCATTCACGAGCATGTTCTTCTAAATAAAATATGAACATCTTGATTAAGACATCCTCGTAAACAAAATCATGTTCAAGCATGTAGTTATGAAAATTTTATAAATGCTCATGAGGATGCTCATACTTGTTTCCTCTAAATCTAGGAAGATTGTCACCCCACTCAATTATAGAAAGCACTGGATGTGGAAAACCAACAATATTTGAGAAATCATAGAAAGCATATCTCGTAGCCACAATGGCTTCCATGCTCATTGACATCTTGAATCGGTGGAGTGGCCAACAAATCTTTCTTCTGTGGAGTCGCCGGTGAAAAATTGTAATCTAAAATATTTTCTGACTTTGTTTACCTCTCAAAATTAGATGAATAATGATATCACATGGAAGATATACTTCAACTTCATCCCCGACAACGACGCCAAATATGTTAGTGCTAGAAATTGTTCCTAGGCTACCACAAGAACAAGCTAACACAATCTCAAACAGAAATAGAATAAAATTGGTTTTTAGGGTTTTGGTTTATAGTTTTGGTTTAAAACTTCATTAGCAAGGAGGAAAAACAATAACAAGCTAATAAAGAACTGAATCATGCACTAGTAGATAAACCAAGGATCAAACACATCCCAATAAACCATAAACATTACACATGAAACACTAATTTCACCCACAGGCTACAATCATTTACATGAATAAAACATTTAAACAAGAAATGAAATTGTAGACTGAGCAATCAACCAGATCAGAAATGAAACAACATGACAGGTAAAAAGGCTTATCAATTTATATATAATCAAAAAATAGTCATCCACTTACATAAGAGTTATGAGTGCTAGCTTGAGATATCACAGCACAAAAATCCTCTCCTTGAGTGAAAATTCCAACTCCAAAACTGTATGTTTATTTTCCTTTTATCATCACAAAGGTAAAGTAGTTCCATAACTACCTTCTAGGTCGAAATTTGAAACATTTACATCAATTAGTAACATGATAACTCAAAATCTTTAAAGACAATCAACCCAAAAATAGCAAATCGGATTTGGGGAAATTTGACGAATTTCTAAACATTTGGGTCTCAAAGACACCTCCATATCTCTCGATCTGAGACACCTGTGAAAAATATGAGAGAGATTGTTTAAAATGCGTCCATGAAGAACAAAAAAATCTCTTTTTTTTAAAATTCCCCTTAAATTGATCGGAATCCGCGCTGAAAATTTGTGACTAAAACAATAAATTATTGAAAAAATTTTAACCTTGAAAAATAGGCCACAAAGATGAATTCAAATATCTCAAATGATATAGTTGTTGCAAACTTGAGAGAGGTTTTTGAGAATGAGTCTATTGTGGACAAAAACCTCTTTTGGTTTTCCAGAATTAGTTTCCATCACCTCGTAATCTGCTCCTAATGATAATGACAAAAATAGGAAAAATAGAGCTGCTATAGGAATCATTTTTTGAATATTTTTAACCAAGGCTTAAAAAAGGAGGGTTAGTCATAAGCAAAAAATTTGAAATAAAATTTATTATAAGTTTTTGAAATATTAAAGATATATATATTAACTAATAATCCCATAAGAACAAACCTTAAAACTAAAATAATGAAATAATCAAACCATTAAAAGCATTAAATCAAACAAAAAGTACTGATTGCCAAAAAATTCTTAAAACCAACTTAAAATGTAAAATCATAGTAAACCAATGCTTGAAAAAATAAGACAAAAAACCTAAAAACAAATCTAGTTATAACACACAGTATATGAAATCTTTAATGGTGGACTCCCAAAATGGCTCCATGCTGGCATTTATTACAATGGTTGAAACTTTAATGGCAGTGCCAAATTAATATGACTACAGACTTCTTCAACGAGGGTATGGGTTGCCTCACTGCCTCATATTAAATGAATAAATCTCAAGATCTATTATTGCAAAATATTAACTACAACAAGTTAGAATGAAAAATGTGATTGGAGAAGCTATTAAAGAAATAATTATCTCCAACATTTTTCCCCTTAATTATTTCTACAAAATTTTCAAATTAAGTACTATTACACCTTACAACATACAAACTCCATTTAAGTTATCTTTGTGAAATTCCAAAATATTTTTAGACAAGGGTTTTGTAAATATGCATGCCAATTGATATTCAGATCGGCTAAACTCAAGAGAGATTTCATTACAATTCACAAGCTCCCTAATAAAGTGATACCTTGCGTCAATATGGTTACTCTTCTTATGAAAAATATGGTTCTTTGATAGTGCAATAGTAGATTTATTGGTGTAATAAAACTGAGTTGGTCATTCCTATTCATGCAAAACCTCTACCAAAATCCTCCATATCCAAAATTCCTAACATGTTTCTCTTGTCACTACCATATACTCTGCTTCTGTTGATGAAAAAGTCACGATGGGTTGCTTCTTAGATGCCCATGCTATTGTAGTAGATCCATGAGTGAAAACATAACTAGATGTGCTCTTCCTATCATCAATGTTTCCTACAAAATCACTATCTGTATAACCAGTCATCTTGAAATGCGAGTTCGATGTAAGCACAATTTCATATTGTTTTGTACCAACAACCTATCTCAAAATTATTTTACCATCCTTCCATTGAGTACTCTTTGAAGACTACATAAAACCGGAAATAGAACTTATAAAATACATAATTCTAGGACATATTGGTGTTAGATACATGAGACTAGAAACCAATCTCTTATACAATGTTGGATCAATACTTGATCATTCTTGCTTAGATTTGTACCAGTTGGAATTGAACACTGTTAGAACTAGCTTATATATCAACATCTTAAACTTTCTCAGTATGTGCTTAGCATACATAGATTGACAAATAAAAATACCATTCTCAAATTTATTAACTTCAATAGTAAGGAAATACTTCATCATTTCCAAATCACCCATTTCAAACTTTGTTTTTGTTGGAATATAATCCGTCGGGATTATACGTTATTGTAAATATTAGGAATATGAAGAGACTCTCGGATGTGTGATCCCAAGAGTCATCGTAGATGTATAAATAAATGCATTCTATGGAGAAATAATAAGAATTCGGGAGTTATTCCACCTGACAGTGGTATCAGATCGATATTGCCATAACTCCTATCTATGTGAATGTATGCTCTGCAGACTGCCTGCCCATTGTCAGTTTGCCTCTGTGTTTCTCCTACAACCAGAGTGCCATAATTTTGTGCGTTATTTTGCTGCTCACCGCCAGTCCTGCTAGCCTGCGTGCATTCATTGTATGCGTTATGGTCCCAGACCTACGTTTGAGGTATGAATTGGTGCATTTCCTCAATTAGTTGCTCAGTTTTGACTGCTCGTTGCCAGAACGTTTGAATTAGATTGATATATACCTAACCCTAAGTTTGTTTCACGGTCTCATTTTCACATAGAGCCTTCTCTAATTTCCCAACACTCCCATCATTCTCAACGAGTTTGTGTGACAGTCATGATTGTGTGACTGCACTCTCTCATAAATTCCTTTAAAGAGCTACAAGGAAACTATGCATTCTGTTGTATTTGCTGTCACGATAATGTATGGTTGCAGATGTATTTGTGTCTGTAATACTGTATCTTGAGAGCCTTGACCTTCATATGTTCGTGACATCTCGTGATGATGTATTCAGAGGGTTGAGAGTGAAGCTACATTATAGTTTGAGAGCTACGACTTGCTAAGAATTGGTGAAGACGTCTTGCAATTTTGGCTGCTACGAGTTTGTGGACGATCAGTGACTGAATATTTCTGCAGTAAAAATTCACGCCTCTCCTCTAACGACGTGAAGATTGAAGTCTTCTTGCTGAAGACTGGTGATTGCAAACTGTTGGTCGAGATTCACACATTTGTCGAATGCTTGGAGGGTTACATTGGAAATCTCTTCTCTGCTACCGGCGTACAAGTTATTTTTAGTAGCCATAATATTGTATGATAGATGCGACTTCTTTGTTTGAGTAATCTCTTGTATTGAGAACTCGTAGTGCTGTATTTTGAGAATTGAAGACTGTTGTGAAGTATTCCTTGAGAGTTGTAACTTGCCATCTCAGCTGGGAATCAATTGATGAGTGAAGTTGTGTTGAGTCTATCCATTTGGGGCTGCAATTTCTGGAGAAAATGCGACCTCTTTGTTAAAGATTGAAGACGTTTTTCGATTTGGTTGTTATGAGTGTGTGGAAACTCGATGATCTACTATGACCTGCTCCTTTGTGCCTTTTCTCAAGCTACGTGAAGCTTGAAGAAATTGTGAAGACTTAGTGCATGGATGTAAAATATTGACGCTCTAATTATTTCTAACTGTTGGACTGCACAAAACCTAATTTGTGACCTAATTTTGTGTGTTGGAGATTGAGTGGGAATTCTGCTAATATTTTCCATGTGTATGAAGTATGTATGATGCGGCTTGTTGTCTGAGTTATGATTGAGGTGTATTTGACTTGATATATAAATACTATATGTTGCGTATGATTCCATGACTCATGTGGAAGGTGTATTTGAAGTTTCGTTTTGAACCTGAGGCTGTGACCATACTTGTCGTATAAAAATATTAGTGTTGTGACTTCCTTGTCCACATTGCTAGTGTTAATCACATTGAAGATTGAATGGTTGAATCTGAGATCCGGCCTTCTTGCATTTAGATGCAAGGAGTGTATTTCAAAGTTTGTATGACAATAGCAGAGACATTGACATTGTTGTAAAGCTTGAGGAAGGTGGCAGAGACTTAGACCTGCACCTTTACTCTTTCTTCTTTTTCTCCTATTGTTTTAGTTGCAAGATTCATCACAGAAGATGCAATCTATAACATCTGTAGTTGGTGCCACTCTCTCTGGAAAAGACACTTATCTAGAATGGTGGAGGAAGAAAAGAGGCAGAGGAAGAAGAAACTTTAGAGGTAGAGGAGGCAAAAACAAATCCAGCAAAAGATCAGATTTGAAGTGCAAGCATTGTGGAAAGATTGGACACACAGCAAATTAGTGTTGGGCTTCGTGGGACTCCATCAAAGAGAGACATAACCAGAAGAAAGATGAAAATAAGAACCAGATGCTAGTAAATCTTCAGATTCTGCTCATTGTATTGTTGCACATTGTAATATTGGTATTAATGAAATGACTTCACTTTCATCTTACACAGATTGTTGGCTACTTGATACTGGTGCAACATCACACATGACTTTTAGAAAATACTGTTTTGAAGAACTTAATGAAACAATAAATGGCATAGTTTACTTTGCAGATAAGTCAAGTCTTAAACCAAAGGGAATGGGCACCATTTGGCTGAAGATGCCTGGATTCCCTGATTTCTTGTTGAAGAATGTTCTTTATCTTCCAGAGTTGCAAAGCAACCTGCTGTCCTTGGTGCAGATTCGACAGCAAGGCCATTCCATCCACATGTTTGATGTAATTGTAGAAATAAGAAAGTCCTCTGACAACCAAGTCATCATGACTGGATACGAAGATGGGAAGTTGCTGAAGCTAAAGGGTTCATCTGCAAGGGTTCAAAACTATGCCTACCTCTCTCAGCATGAAGAAGGTAATTTGTCATCAATTTTATTGTGGCATGCAAGATTTGGTCATCTGAATTATAACAGTCTTCGTTTGTTGAGAAAGAATGGTGTATTTAGTTTGCCCACCATTCCCAAAGAGAAGAGCAAATGTGATGCATGTATATTATGGAAACACAGTAAGCTTCCATTCCATGAATCTAATTTCGAAGCAAGTAGGAAATTAGAATTAA